>JAGKTI010006550.1:0-40272 GCA_018397915.1 Birgus latro
TGCTGTTAGGATTGGTTAGTCCCATATTACCCCATTTTGTGATGTAAGGGCAAGTCCATTGTATTTGGCGACCCTTGCTATTAGTCTGGCGATTTTATTCATGGATTTCTCAACGTCACTATGGGAGGAGCTGATTAATGTTAATTTAGCCGAGTAAAGTATCTGAAGCGGAATATAATTATCTGCTGTGCTTCTTTTAGTTTGGCCCAGATTTTGGTTCTGTTCTAGTTTATTCCTCAGAGTATAGTGGCACAACAGCACAATAGTGACGAAATATCCCTTTCATAACACTTCTTACGTCACTGGTAAAATGTTCCTGTTAATTTCTCGGTATTCAAGATGGAGAGTGCAGTTAGGCCATTTGAGTAAGAGGCATAAAACAAGAATAAAATACAAAACGAGTCTTCGGATTGAGAGGTTAATTAGATAACCAGTGTTGGTAGAATTATATAATAAAAATATCACGTCATGGATCAAAACTATTCAGAGGGCGTTATTCTCCTTGAATAATCACATAATTACTTTCTAAGCTTTCTCGAGTATAGTGAATCAGTCTTGGAGGACGACCATTCACGATATTCAAGTCTGACATGACATTTTTATTGCGTGACGGTTCAGCAAGTAGTTACTTCTTGATGGTGCACCTTCCAGCCAGTATCTCTGCTTTGTTCTCTCTTATTTCCTATTTTCTGTGGGCTGGCGCATAGTGTGTGGCTTCCGTTGGCCCTTCCTTTGGGCAGGCTCAGGGTCCGGGAAGCCCACCAGGTGAGGTAACGGTTGTAGTTTATTTGACTCCGGAAAATTTTGCGGAAAAATCTGATCTATTACGCCCCACGTTTTTAATTTTATTCCTGCTATCATCCGACCGTCTCTGCTTCCTGAAACCTTTCTAATTATACAAGTTAGATATAGCCTTCGATATTCCCTTCACTGGTGCACAAAATAACTGAATAAAGTTGCCCGGTGATAACTTGCATAAAAGAAATGCATGATGGTACTGACGGGTTAACGGTTCGAGTTGGTTCATCTAGGCTTGAATTGAATGTATTGTGAAGAGTATTCTATTATTTAATTTCGAAACACTTATGATAAACAGGCTAATTTATATATGAAAGTGGTACTGAGAACTTGTTTACCAAGGTAAGGTTCATAAAACCTTGCCCCACAAGGAAGCTCACCCAATTACGGATTTTTTTTTTCAATGGTACTTTTGTGTAAATGCATATTTGGGTAATTTCTGACAAACCAATAGCTCAGTTCTTGGCGGCCATCTTCATTTCTACCCATGGCGGGAAATCTATCCCAGGGGGCAGATGCCGCAACCAATTACAGCGCGCGTTTCATGCCGTCTTGTGTCTGGACCAATCACGGCTCTTGAATTTCCTCCTTGGCGCGCGCGGAAGTTCCCACCAAAGCTACCCATGATTTGATAATTTTCATAAGTATACATGGCTGACATTAAAAACTTAACTTTAATTCCCTTAATATAGCGAAAAATAAAGAAAAATATAAAATTCCCACAATGCAGCACGGTGCCTGTCCCATCCAGCTCCCTACTGTCAGCTTAATTCTCTCATCCTTTCCCACTTCTTCACCTCTACTTTTTCCTCTACTCCTTGAACTTAACCACCCGTTCACTGAATCTGTTCAAGGTAGCTAACATTACGGTAATGCCAACAATCCCAGATTTTCATCATGATATTACGAATTTAGGTTCATCTCGTCGTGCTGTAAGGTTGGGGAGATAAGGAGCTCACGTAGTCCAGCGACATATTTCCACTTTTTTCTAATTAACGACGATCTTGTTCAGCTTAGATTTTATTTCGAACTAGAGGAGTGAGATGCAACCTTCATTAACTCCCGCACAGCTCGAGGTCCGCCCAAACAATAAAGTCACCCGGTGCCATATTGAAGAAAATTTAAATATGCGTCATCGGATTGAAGGGTAAAAGGAAAACGGACGACTCATTACCCTTTTGAAGATAAGGGCCCTAGGCTAGGCTATAGAAGTCCGGTGCATTAACCCACTAGCCTGATGCAACCTATTTTTTTTATTTTATTTTTATTACGCATAGATAATTGATAGAAGCGGAACTCGACGGTTCCCATTAACCCATTATTTACTTGATGTCCCCCTGGGCTAAATAAAATCGTGTGAAGATTAGAAGAATTAATTTAACGTGTTATCAGATTGAAAGAGCTTTTAGGCTAGATGACAAGCGTTGGTAGAATTACCTAACCTCCCAAAATAGTCACGTCTTTGATCGAACGTGTGCAAGGGCGTTATAGTATTTTCGAGAACTATCCAGTTACCGTTTAGATAATTCAGTTTAGTCATATTAGCACTTGAATAATACCCACATATTAACCACTTTCTAAAATTTCTAAACTATGAAATGAGAGTCTAGGCTACCATTCACATGTTGAAAGTTTGACATTGTTTAACTGACCAAGTGAAATTCATTTATTGCGCCCAGCTTTGAGGAAAGATCTTACGTGATAGCTGGTACTAAGGTTAACCATTCAATACTACTNACTACTACTACTACTACTACTACTACTACTACTACTACTACTACTACTACTACTACTACTACTACTAGTTTACTACTACTACTACTACTACTACTACTACTACGTGTACTACTACTACTACTACTACACAGTTAAAACTACTACTACTACTGCACAGTTAAAACTACTACTACTACTACTACTACAACTGTTATTAATACTGCTTATTATTATTATTATTCCTGCTTGCACCTCGCTTGGTTTAAGCCTTAAACTGTAAGGGAATATTAGAATTGCAAAGCTTAGAGATATAGCCGTAGTTATTCCCTTCACTACTAGAATAAAATAATAGTCTCATGGTGGGAAGTTGCATAAAATGGAAATAAGTGATCGTATTTGGGGGTTAACGGTTAGATTTTGTCCTGCTACGCTTGTGTTGTATGTAATATTGGTAATGTTTTATGTCATTGACATCGAAATTTCCGTTCTGAGCAACAATCTGAACTTGGTACGTTTATCAGGGAGTATAAAGAAATGTAAGGATAATGTACCTTTATAATATCGGGGCATAATTTCAAAAGCAAGGCATATCACACGAGAGTATTTTCCCCATGCTTAATATATAAGCACATTCTCTAAATAACCTGGTTTGGTTTTCTATGGTAAATTAAGTGCAAATGCTTAACTGATTAATTTTTGGTTTAAGCAAGGGCTCCGTCAGCATCCTGCATGAATTTCAAAAAGGCGCGAAATTCATATCCAGAGCTCGTGCCGCGACCAATCACAGGGCTCGGTTCACCAGGGGGGCTATGAGGAGATTACTTAGGATTCCATGGGTAAAAAAAAAGGGGTGGGGGGTCGTATTACGAATCAGACTATAGGATTCGTATTCCTTCTCGTTACTTTGCATACCGCACCTCAACATTCTCTTGTATGATATAATATTATCGTTTTGATACGTAGGCTGCGATGCTTCAGTAAACACACGAGGATGTTAGTATGTTTAGAATAAATTGCTGAGGAAGAAAAATGTTAGGAAATTTGCCAAAGCCACTGCCTGAAGTGCTGTGTCACCGTTGTAATCATATATAGTTTCTGGGCAGTGAAGTAAGAAGTGTATAGCAGGGCTCCCATGCACAGGTGTTTAGTAGTTAGTTGAGTAGTAAGTAGTACCGGGTAAATTCATAAAAGTTAGCATATCGCAGTTTATTTGACGCCAGAACTACCGTACGAAAATTACCATTATTTTCACAAGGGGCGTAAATTGGTTGTCCCCATCTTGAGTGTTGTTCTAAAACGAGAAATAAACCATAGAATACTATCATAGCCTAGCAGTTCTATGAAGCGTATGTTGAGCTATAGCATTTTCTTCTCTGACTTTGAGCTGCGGAAAATGGGCTGCAAAATGGCGCCAGTTCTTGAATATTCTGCTCATAGAGAAAATGCTAGAATATTGATTGATGCTGATCACAAAGTTCTCTTATGATGAACCACAATATCGTTTTGTATCCTTGAGCAACGGGAAACATGTAAAATGAAAATGTAGGTACCGTAGTGATAGGTCGTGTAAGCATTCCCTAACGGTTAAGATTGATTCTGTTACGCTTGACTGGCGTGTATGGTTTGAATAAGGTTCCTTTATTAACTGCAGAATTACGCAATTTTTAAGTAAAGACCTTAAATTCGATGACTTTTTCGTTATGCTTGCTGTCTTCGGCGGCATGATTCAGGTTAAAGAGAGGTTGGTTTGTGAACACTAATGTAGAGTGTATCAGTAAGCAAAATACGTCATCGGACTGAAGGGATTAAAATTTTATACTTATAGCCTAACCATATAATATTAACTTAGAGGAAAATACTGGTAGAATATTGAATGCTGTAAGGATTACACCATTTTATTCTATCAGTCATGTGTCATTAAGGATTTTGTAGTGTACTTATTGTTATTTCTTAGGTAACTAATCAATACTAGTATCGGCAAAGTTAGAACAAATCCTGGAAACAGACGTCTTTGTCCGCCGCTGCTGCAACCGGTTGGCGTTCAATTCAAAGCGAGGGTAGTCGTGCCGCTACCAATCAGGGCGCCCGATTCATATCCTATCCCCGAGGCCATGCCGGGACCAATCACTGGTCTTGTTGCATTCCAGGAAACCGTGCGCCGGCCAATCACAGCGCGTGATGCATCTCCCTTTGGCCCAGGCGCGGGAGCTTATCCCCTCCCGTGGGAAGCGCGCCACTTGCCTCCTTGTCGTCATAGTGAGTGTGTGTTGTCCCCTTTGACTGGGTAAAGTAACCGGCTTTGCCCTTTGCCACCTGTTGTCCATTGGAACGGCCTCCAACTTACTGCAGCCTACGAAGGGAGGATGGATGCGACCCCAACCAACGAAAGAGATAGATGATACCCCAACCGATAGATGATAACCGCAACCCACGAAGGGAGGATGACTACAGCGCTAGCGCAAATCTGCCTCTCCACCAAAGGTGCTGCCTTCATGTTACTATATGGTAAGCATAAGACTTCGTATATTTCCATACCAGATTGTTGCTGAAATATATGTGTGAAATATCTGAAGTGCAATTTACCTTCTGTGATATTTTTATGTTGCTAGAGGATATTGATGTTTTTGTGTACTGACAAATGGTTTACATCTGGCTTCTGATGTTGGTGCCTAATACCCGTTCATTTCAAGCGTGCAGTACCCTTGTGAGGCAATTATTTCACTTTTACTCCAACTCGGCTGAAAATTGCTATCTTCAAATATTTTCAATAGCCAACCCTTTCGTTTTCAAACCCCATCGCCATCTTGAATAGTTAAAATATGCTAATCACGATGGAGTACAGCTGCCAAACGTTCTTTAAAAAATATCAGGTTGAAAATAAAGGATAAAATGTCATCGTTGTGAAGGTATTAAAAGGGTATATAGGTAATGGTAAGTTTGAAGTACATTATATAGTATTTTGTTAATATTCCCGCCAAATACAAATTTACGAGATTTTACTCGGGAAGATTAGGTTATGAGTAAACTAATTTGCGGCGAAAATGCTGTGAAGTGTCTTATATCTTGCAATTTTGTCTTTGGCTGAAATTATAAAAAGTTGCTAATTGTGCGTGAAGCAATAAGTGGCCAATTAGTGTGAAGAAAAGCACTTGAAAAAAGTTGCCAGTTAAAGTGTGAAGTAAAGTTGCCTATTAGGCTACATGCGAAAAATAAAAATTATCGTTTCAACCCCTAACAGATCTTGATTTTTTTTTTTTCGGTATTTTAGACAATTAAGGCAGGCACTTCGGTTCTATTTTCGTTTCAACTAATAATGAGTTTTTTATCCCTTTTTTTTTTTTTTGGTCAATTTTTGGAAAACTACATTTCTCCATCCAGCAAATTGACAACCACGTTGTAGACCATGTTATTCTGAATCAATTTCACTAGACATTTGTTTTCGGAAATGTATATTTAACGTAAAAATCCCATATATTATTACCTTGGAGGGAACTGACAGCAAACCCTTTTCTGTATCCTACTTTCTCTATTCCCGTTTCAAAGCCAAAGGTGGCTGTTGCGTATATGTACGCAACGATCTATCTTGCTCTCGTGTTCCGGAACTTGATTTCTGAATTCTCTACTCTCTGGCTTCGGCTTTCCTGTCATTCTCTGACTAAATATATCTGTGCTGTTTACTTATCTCCTAATTCTACTATCAAAAATTCTTTGACTATCTTACTTCTACGATGGAACACATTCTATCCATTTCTCCTTTCTCTGAAATCATTCTAGGAGATTTCAATGTTCACCACCACCTTTGGCTTTCCTCTCTTTTCACTGATCCACCTGGTGAACAAGCCTACATCTTTTCTATCCTTAATGACCTAGAGCAGCTTGTACAGCACCCTACCCGTATCCCTGACCGCCTTGGAGAGAGTTCCAACATACTTGACCTTTTCCTAACAACTAATCCTTCTGCTTACACTGTTCATCTTTTCTCTCCGTTGGGCTCCTCCGATCATAACCTTATTACCTTAACATGTCCAATCGCTCCAGTACGGCCTGTGGACCCTCCAAAGAAACGCCGACTGTGGCACTTTGGAGCTGCAGATTGGGAGGCCCTCAGGCAGTACTTCTTTGATTTTCCATGGAATGATTATTGCTTCCATGGCCGGGAGCCATCTGAGTGTGCCTTGCGCGTTACGGAGGTTATTTTCTAGGGCATGGAAGCATACATTCCTTTCTCATATCCTCTGACTAATGCAAGAAAGCCTTGGTTTAATCACGCTTGTTCTAATGCTGTCCGCAACAAGGAGAGGGCCTAGAAGAGGTACCGGAGCCAACCCACCCCTGAATCACACCTTTTATATATTTCTGCCCGGAATCGTGCTAAGTCTGTTCTTCGCTCTGCTAAAAGCAATTTCATCCGTGCTAAATGTTCCCAACTCTCCAACTCGAATTCTTCTCGCTCCTTCTGGCACCTTGCCAAAAACCTTTCTAACAACTTTACCTCATCATCCTTCCCTCCTCTTTTCTACTCTGATGGCTCTGTAGCTATTTCTTCTACTGATAAAGCAGATCTCTTCGCTCAGACTTTCTCCTCCAATTCCACCTTAGACGATTCCGGTGCTATTCCTCCATCACTTCCCCCCTCTGACTTCCTCTTGACTGACATTAAAATTTTTTCAGCTGATGTGTTTTCTGCCATCACTGGCCTCAATACTAAAAAGGCATATGGTCCTGATGGAGTCCCTCCTGTTGTCCTCAAAAACTGTGTTTCTGTGCTTACACCCTGCCTAGGTAAACTCTTTTGCCTTTGTCTCAACTTGTACCTTTCCTTCTTGCTGGAAGTTTGCTCTCATTCAGCCAGTCCCAAAGAAGGGTGACCATTCCCAACCCTCTAACTATCGTCCAATTGCTTTAACATCCTGTGTCTCAAAAGTTTTCGAGTCACTTCTTAACAGAAAAATTTTAAAGCATCTTTCCTGTCACAACCTTCTTTCTGATCATCAGTATGGGTTCCGTCAGGGACGCTCCACCGGCGATCTTCTCACCTACCTTTCAGACTCTTGGTCATCCTCCTTTTGGGACTTTGGCGAAAGCTTTGTCATTGCACTTGACATCTCAAAGGCTTTCGATCGAGTCTGGCATAAATCTTTAATTTCTGAACTGCCCTCCTATGGTTTCTATCCTTCTATCTGTGCCTTCATCTCTAGCTTCCTTTCTGGTCGTTCTGTAGCCGCTGTTGTAGACGGCCATCATTCCTCTCCTAGACCTATCAACAGTGGTGTTCCTCAGGGCTCTGTCCTATCACCTACTCTCTTCCTTTTATTCATCAATGACCTAAGCTGTACATCTAACCCTATCCACTCATATGCTGATGATTCCACCCTTCACCTTTCCATTCGGTTCCTGCAATGTCCATCTCAGCAGTTACTTCAACAAAAAAGGGATGAGGCTATGGCACACCTAATGTCTGACTTGGCTCGTATCTCTGATTGGGGTAAAAATAATCTTGTTATTTTCAATGCATCAAAAACTCAGTTCTTACACTTATCAACCCGACAAAATCTTCCTCAGGATTACCCTTTAATGTCTAATAATGAACAGTTATGTCCTGCATCATCCTTGAACATGCTTGGGGTTTCATTCTCTCAGGATTTGTCTTGGAAAGAACATATTACATCTCTTGTGAAATCTGCTTCCAAGAGATTAGGTGTGCTAAGCCGATTCCGGACTTTCTTTACCCCTGCACAGTTGTTGACCTTGTACACGGGTTTTATTCGCCCGTGTATGGAGTACAACTCTCGTGTGGGGAGGCTCCCCACATGCAGCTCTTCTCAATAGGGTGGAGTCAAAGGCTTTTTGTCTCATTAACTCTCCTCCTCTTACTGATTCCCTTCAACCTTTGTCTCTTTGCCGCTCTGTTGCATCTTTCTCTCTCTTCTGTCGCTACTTCAATGGTCACTGTTCCTCTGAACTGTCTGCTTGCATCCCTCCACCTCTACGACGGGCACGTAGTACCCGTCTAGCAACAAACTCATCCCTTTTCTGTCCAACTCTCTAATGCAAGAGTTAACCGTCACTCCCAGTCCTTCATTTATGCAACTGGTCAACTCTGGAACTGTCTTCCTCTGTCTGTATTTCCTACTTCCTATGATCTCCAGTCTTTCAAACGCAGTGTGTCCAGGCATCTCGAATTGAACGGATCTTGAATTTGGCTCTCTTTTGTATTGTTTTTGTTTTTTTTTGGAAGGAACAGTATGCAGGCCTGTGGCCTTTGGTTCCTTCTTCCTTGGATAAAAAAAAAAATTGTTTCGACCTTTCGCGTCTGTGTTTTTCCCTGTCACGGCACCTCCCGGGCGTGACGTCATGCGATGAGAGCGCATGCTCGCACGTCTGCGGCTAATGAAATTAAAATCAGCCCAAAGGTGGACCAGTCAAATCATTTATAGCATTAGGAGCTTTTCATATTTCAAACATCCCATACTTTAGTCAGTTCCACCGATGGTGTCCTCTGGTAGTGGATGTGCTGAGTGAATATGAGGTCATCGCTTTTTTTTTTTTTTTTTTTTTTTTAATGAAACTGAATTTCCTACGCAGTCACGATGTTCTGCCTTCGTCTCCGAAGTGTAAGAAGTGTGCAAATGACCTACATTATAGACAAGATCTTCAGTGGTGGTACTGTAAAGAATTTTAGACAAGATCTTCAGTGGTGGTAAAGAATTTTAATTTACAGTACGTAAATTCAAAGGAGCGGAGCTCTCCTCCGACATTTAAGATAAGGTTAGGTTAGGTTGGTTTTGGTTAATGTTAGGTTAGGTTTGGTTAGGTTAGGTTAATAGTATGGGGAGGTCTGTAGGGTATACAGTTCAGCTCATGTCCTCGATTTTGAAAACCAAAAATATTTTTGGTCAATTTTAGTGTGATTTGAATGAATTTGACTTTTTTTTTTTTTTTTAATTTTACTCGTTTTAGTGGTACGCTTGGGTAGGCCTATTTCCACAACCAGTGATTTCCGACAAAAATAAAGGTCAAATTCATTCGTATCACACTAAAATTGACCAGAAAAAATATTTTTGGTTTTGAAATGGAGAAATGTAGTTTTCCAAAAAATTGACTTATTTTATTCCTCAAGGATATGTTAGGTTATCTTCAGGATTAAAATACGAATTTGCGAGAAAAATGCTATAGAAGAAGTGTCCTAGAATTGTCTAAAATACTGAAAGAAAGGTTCAAAATCTAATTGTTAGGGGTTGGAACAATAATTTTACCTTTTTTATTCTTGCTGAAGAAAAGTCCCGTTACCTGTAAAGATAAGTTTCTAGTCTTGTAAAAATTCCCAGTTGCGTGTGAAATTTCAACAGTAATGTGAAAAAAAGGTTACAGTAAAACCTTTCAGATAGCAGTCATAATATTTTGGCACAATTGTCACTATCCACGAAACCGCAGTCTTTGGTGCAAACTTCTCACCAAAATAGTTTGCGACTTTTCTTCCCCTATTTCCGTTTTCAACCATATATAATATGCCACGTTCTCAGATCAACTTCTTGCTCTCTGAGTATGTCGGTCTAATATTGGGTTCTGAGATGGGTTCAGAGCATGCAACCAAAGGAACAGGACTTAAAGATAGGCTAACCAGTCTTACATGTATATTACCCACAAATAATTGTTATTTGACAATACAGTATGGTTGGTTACACTATGTGAATTATAAGGGTATGGGTCTGGGTCTAGTGAGCTGGTAAGATAACTTCAGGTGGCATCCAGGTGTGGGAGGTGTTTTGTCAGGTGTGTGCGCTCTGAAGGGGCACGGGACCGCTATTTTACTCTTGATCGTTGGATGAGGACCGCTGGGTGGTGTAGAGGGAGGCCTTTCACTGGAGGGGCCTCTGTCGGTGTGTCAGCCCTTGGGGCTGGGGTCGAATAGGTCTAGTAGGCATGCTTCCTTGTGCCTGTTCTTGGCTAGCCAGCTTGTCTAGGGAGGTCTCGGCTGGGAGTTCTGGGGGCATCCCTCTGGTGTCTGTGGTCTCACCGTTGGGAGTCTGATGGGCTGCCTGCAGTCACTCCTTTCCAGGGAACCTGTCAGAGGTTTCTTGCTGTTTCACCTCCTTCAGGAGTCTGACAGTGACTGGTGACTTAGGGGTGCTGGTTGTAATGAGTGTACCCCAGGACTTGCAATAGGGCCGTTTCAGACCACTTCCATCAGTGACCCCACTGGGGAGCCTACCCTGCCCCCTGTGGTGCAGGGAGAGTGAGAGGGATGTCCTGCTCGGCCTTTGGAGGAGTGAGGCGAGCAAGGGGTGTGACCCGCCCGTTCTCTGGGAGAGTGAGGCAAGCAAGGGGCGTGACCCTGTATAGGCGCCGAAGGTTCAGCAGATGAGGCCTGCACGGTGGAAACACGGTTCTGCCTGTAGGGTGGTGTGCTTGAAGGGCCCATCCTTTCCTCGAACCTTCCCCTGCTGTCCTAGTTTTCAGAGGTGAGGTCTGTAGAGTTGGCGCCTCCCCGACTGGCTTGGTGAGTGCAGCTGTGGTTCTGTTAGGCCCTGGGACTGCAGGTGAGAGAAGCATGGTGGGTGTCCTCTCCCTGGCGAGTATGGTGGGCGGCGCCGTGGTCCTGCTGGTGGCTGTATGTGAAAGGGGCACATTGGGTGTCCTTCCTCCGACCAGCACGGTGGACGTCGTCGCGGTTCTACAAAAGGCAATAGGTGAAGGGAGCATGGTGGGCATCTTTTCCCCGGTGAGCACAGTGGGTGTTGTTGTGGTCCTACTTTGGGAGTCTGCTAGCACACGGATCCTGCCCCAGTTCTGTTGAGTGCTGGTCCAGGTGGAGGGTAATGCGCAAGGCAACGTACTTCTAGTCAATTCTGTTGAGGGGAAGAAGGGCACTTGGTGGTTGGGGACGAATGTCCATCTTGTCCCAATTGCTCGTGAGATTGGGTGCGACGTGGTCGGGAGGCAGCGGGTGAGGCATGTGGTAAGGGGTGGAAGAGACGCAGGTGGCGATTCCGGTATGTGTGTGGAGCGTTGTGATACTTGATGGTGACCTGGTAGGGGTTGGGAATGTTGATGATTGTGTAGGGGCCTCAGAATCGGGTGTTAGTTTGTTAGGGATGGGTAGTTCGGCCACCATAACTAAATCACCAAGCTTTTAGGGACTGATGGGGGTGATGTCAAGCTGAAGGTCTTGTTGGTTTTGTAGGTGATGCAACGGGTGCCTGAGGTGGTGAAGGGGTTCGGATGTGGAGGGGGGCTGTAGGTGCTGTCAAGACTGGTAAGAGAAGTTGAGTTTCTCCGATCACTTGTTCATGGGGGGTAATGCTGTCTTCTCTAGGACAGGTGTTCATCCCCCAATGCAAAATTTTTATTTGGGCTGGTCATTCTTTGTGTTTCTCCTGGCTTGTACTTGGTTGAGGAAGGTACAGTGACTTCTTTCGCACATTCTGTTTTCCTGTGGCCAGTATGGGGAAGAGTGAGATAGCTTGTACATGAAGGTGGTGGTGAGTTCTTTCCATGTTTTGCATGTAAACTCTGGGGTGTTGTCTGAGTGAAGGGTGTGGGGAATGCCGAAGCAGGGAAAAAACGTTTCAGATGAGGGCGTCGGCCATGGCAACGGTATGGTGCTCCTTGGCCCCGCAGGCAATTGGGAATTTTGAATAGTTGTCCATGAAAGCTTATGATGCACTTGTAGCCTGCCTTAGGAGGGAGGGGCTCGACTATGTCTAGGGACAAAATTTGCCACGGCTTGTGAGCAGTGATTTTTCTGAAGGGCCTGGCGTCCATGTCACGTCCTTTCCTAGTGCACGAGCACAGCAGGCCTGTATGACTTGTTTGGCCAAGGTGGAGGGGCTGGGTGTCCAGTACATTAAATACTTGTAGGAGTTTCTTGGTCCCTAGATGTATGCCGTTGACTGAGTGTTAGTGAGTCATCATTTCTAGGGTGGTGTTAGGATCGAGCACTATGCAGTATGTCCAGTATGGGTGAATAGGTGGTTGCTTTGTCAGTGTAGCTTAGAGAGTATTTGTGGTGGTATCCAGTAGGGATGATCTTTGCTATTTTCAAAGTAGGCTGGTAGCAGTGCTGATGGTGTTGATGGGCAACCGGGACAAGGCGTTGGTGTTTGTAACTTGCCAAGCCAATACTCTATTGTAATCAGATTCTTCAAGGCTTTTTCCATCTGACTAACTGGGCATTGTGAGTCTCAGAATGGTGTAGTCACTGCAAAGATTGGTGATCTGTCAGCACGATGATGTAAATGCTTGCTAGATAGGCTCGAAAGTGGCCCAAGGCCCAGACGGTGCATAGGCATTCTTGTTTGGTGGCGGCATAGCTTTTTTCTGCCTGATTGAGAGTACAACTGGAGCAGGTGATGTGTTCTTGTTCTTCCTGGACTTGAGCAAGGATGGTGCTGATTGCTACTCGGGATATGTCGGTATACAGGCAAAAAGACAGGGTGTAGTCAGGGAATGCAACGCTCGGGGCAGTGATGAGCTTGGTCTTGAAGGTGTGAAAAGTGTTGATGCGATCGTCTGTCCAGGTGAAAAGTTTGCCTTTTTTTTTTTAGTCATGTCATGGAGGGGTTTTGCGATGTTAGCAAACCCCCTCACGAAGCATCGATAGTAGGACTTGAGCCTGATAAAGGCACGGACTTCGTGGACATCTCATGATAGGGGGAGGTTTGCAATAGCATGCAGTTTGTCAGGATCAGGTGCTATACTTTCCTTGAAGATGACCTGTCCTAGGAAGGAGGTGGACCATTCAACGAAGGAGGTGGACCATTCAAACAGAATGCATTTTAATGGTTTGAGCTTCAAGCCCTTCATGTCGGATGCAAATGAGGACTTGTTTAAGGCACTGGAGGTGGTCAGCCCAGGTTCAGCTAATAATGATAATGTCATCTAGGTATGCCAGGCAGATTTCCCAGGTGATGCCACAGAGAACTGACTCCATCAATTGGGGAAATGTTGCCGGGGCATTGCAGAGTCCAAAGGGGAGGACGTTGAATTTGTAATGCTTTCCATTGGTGGTCGAGAGAGCTGTGTGCTCTCTGTCCAGGTGTACAGGGACCTACCAGCATCCCGATTGGAAATCCAAGGTGGAGAACCAGGATGCTCCGTATAAGGAGTTGGGGGAGTCATCTATCCTGGGTAGGGGGGGTGGCATCCTTTGTGGCCACATCGTTAAGGTGTTGGTAATCTACACAGCTTATGGTGCCATCTTAACTAACGTAACGGGAGAGGATCAGGGGCTGGTGGATGGGGATATGACACTTGCATTGAGCATTTCCCGGACTTGCTGGTCTTCCTCAGCCTGCTGATAAGGGTTTTTCCTCCGAGACAGTTGGTGAATCATGGGGCCTGTGGTGTAGATTTCGTGTGTCAGGTATATGACCAATATCTGCTGGTCCTGACGAGAAAAGGTCTTGAAAATCCTGGAGGAGGCGTCAAAGGCTGTCGGCTTGGTGTGGTGTCAGGTGTTCAGGTGGAGGAGGAAGGGTGGTAGGGGAGGTGGGGGGGTGCACATGGTTCGGCTTTTTCCATCTCTACTGATCCTTTAGGGAGGGTGAGATGGGTGGTGGAAATGTTGCAATGCATATTGCCCGGAGGGGGGGGGGTGGGGATGGGCAACCGTAGACAGGAGATGGGGAGGTTCCGGTGAGTCTGTTGAGGAGGAGCCAGGCCTCGTGCTGAGGAGGGATAGTAAGGGAGGAGGCAATGGTAGCAGGGAAAGTGGTGTGCAGAGGATCAGGAAGGTTAGGAATAGGGGAGGGTGAGGTAGAAGACATAACGGGAGGAGAGTGAGATGGGGAAGGTGTGGGAGTGATGCCGGGGGAGGGATGTCTGATGACTTCTGGAAGTGGAGACGTCGATTGTAGCAGTCGATGTTGGTGTGTAGTGTCTACAGGAGGTCCAGCACTAGGTAGCTATCATAAGCATTGCAGGCTGAGTTTCCCCACGGATAGGCAGAGGGTCCATCTCCCGCATTTACGAGATGAGCTGAAGTGGAGAGCTGTGGGTCAAAAGCCGAGGCTTGATGGGAGTAAAGTGGTCGTAGAGGCAGGATCTGGCTGCTCCCGTGTCACCTTATTGTAGATTGGGAGGTGGTTCTTGCCACCTTGGGGAGTGGTCCTAAAAATCCAGTTACGGCGCGTCTTCTTCGTGCAGCCCTACTTCACCAGGGCCGCAGTTCTTGGCAGAGGGTGTGTTGTCTTTGTCGCAATTATCATCTATGGAGGAGACCTTGCGGTGCCCTTGGGTAGCAGTTTTTGGATGGGCAGCTTCAAGTTGTTCCTGTATGTCATGAATGGGGCACCAGTGATTACATGCTGAAAACTCTAACGGATTTATGGAGATCAGGTCCGCATTTTCCTTAGGAGGGGGGGCGCCTTTTGGTGGGGAGTGCCCTGGGCATACTGGATGTTGGTGAAATGGTTCGGGTGGTGGGCATCTGTTGTTTTGGTTGTACTTTATGCGCTGGGACTCTGCTGACTGCGCTAATGTGTTGTGGGGTGGTTTGGGCAGCGAGAAGACACCTGACTAGTTGAATATCTCTGTCAAGGTTTCCATTGGGTTGTAGATTTTGAAATGTCTTACAATGCTAGGGAGGATCCTAAAAAGTTGAAAATATGTTGTTCTCGGGTGGCTGCGTCGGCCTCCGGGTAAGCGGCGGTTACTAGTCGCCTAGCCTGGTTGAGAGTGTCATCCAGGTTGCCGTCACAGGTGAGGGCGTCAAGCTGGGACAAAGCTACTACTTTTCCCAGTGATGGTGTGACTGCTTGTGTCAAAATTTGTGTAAATTGTCCCCATGTCAGCTTAGGGATGATCTTTGTGGCGATAAATGAGACCGCTTTTTGCACGTGGGGTAGTGTTACAGCTATGTTTTCCTTGTGTTCAGATCGAACATCCAATAGTGGTTTAATCATACACATGTATGTGTCCGTTGCACTGTTCAGGGTCCAGTTTGAGTAATTGTACATGTGGTTTGGCTGCATTTTGTCAGGTTTTCCCTTTTCATTCCTAGTTGTGCTTTCTCCTGACTGGATCTAGTGCCACCGCTGCCACCAGTGTTATGCCACGTACTCAGAGATCAACTTCTTGCTCTCTGTGTATGTGGGTTTAAAATTGGGTTCTTTCTAAGACTGGGTCCAGAGCATGCAACCAAATGAACAGGGCTTAAAAACACAGGCTAATCAGTCTTACATGTATATTACCCACAAAAAATACAGTGACGACCCAATACAATATGATAGATTACTCACATTATATAAATTATAGGGATCTGAGTCTGGGACTAGTGGTCTGGTTAGAAAACTGCAGGTGGCACCCAGGTGTTGGAGGTGTCTCATCAGGTGTGCACTCTGAAGGGGTGCAGGACCACTATTTTACTCTTGATCGTTGGGTGAGGGCTGCTGGGTGGTGTAGAGGGAGAGCTTTCACTGCAGGTGCCTCTGTCGGTGTGTCGGCCCTCGGGTCTGGGCCCGAGCAGGTCTAGTAGGTGCGCTTCCTTGCACCTGCCCTTGGTGGAGGATGGTTCGTCGGCTTGTCTAGGGAGGTCTCATCCGGGAGTTCTGGGGGTGTCCGTCTTCGTCTGATGTCTGCGATCTCCCCTTTGTTGGGAGTCCAATGGGCTGCTGCATGTGGTCTCTCTTCTCCAGGGAGTCCGTCAGAGGTTTCCTGCTGTCTCGCCTCCTTCAGGAGTCCGACAGTGACTGGTGACATAGGGGTGCTGGTTGTAATGAGTGCACCCCAGGACTCGCTATAGGGCCACTTCAGACCTCTTCCAGCAGTGACTCCTCTGGAGAGCCTGCCCCGCCCCCTGTGGTGCGTGGAGAGCAAGAGGGACGTCCTGCTTGTCCTCTGGAGGGGTGAGGTGAACAAGTGAAAAAAAAAAAAAAAGTTTCCAGTTACGTGTGAGGAAAAAAGGTTCCTGTTAGGTGTGAAGAAGTTTCGCTGCGTGTGAAGGAAAAGGTTTCCCATTAGGTGTGAAAAATTGTTGTGAAATGCAGTGAAAACCCTTATCTCCATCAACACAGTGTATGCTTATGATTGATAGTTTGACTGTAGGCTATACTGTATATTTGTCAGTGTGGGAAGCTAGGGAAAAAATGTTCTGAAACGAGTGAAGCATGGTTATAGATAGGGTACCCCATGATTATAATTGCAAATATCGTCCTTGGTAATTGTTAGGAGTATTGAGAACTGCAACATTTGTGCAAATGTGCATCATAGGTGCTCTATCAAAATTTTTACTTAGGCTTGTCAGATATCACTAATGCCTAGCGACTAATTGCCACTAATTCCCGTTTCCAGAATATGTGGAAGAGAGTAAGGATCAAGTGACTAGTATTTTGAAGTGCCAACCTTTGCCCCATACCACATCTTCAGGATGCAGAATGACCCCCGAAGGGAGTATGGAGAACTTCAGCGTTAACACAGTTCTGCTTCAAAGGTGCCACATTCAATGCCATCACTACAGCTTATCAATTGAAGGGTATACAAAATATGTAAAACTACAGAAGATCGTGGTCTAGGGAGTGTGTGTATGTAGGAAGTATCATATGATGAATTTTGAAGTGTCCAACTTAAAATACAAGTCTAGGGAGTATAACATTTTTCAGATCTAACCTGTGGAGTAAGGATACACAAAGTCCATAGTTATAAAAAAAAAAAAAATAATTAAGATAATTGTAGAGGCAGTGGGAGTGAGGGTGCAGAGAAGCAAAGGAGTGTGTGTTATGTTATTTTGTGCTGTGTCTAGAGAGAAGCTAGGGGAGAAAACAATAGGAAACTAGACTTTATGGAAAGTAAGTTAGATTTGAATTATCACAACATAACAAAATGAAAATTACAAAAGAGCGGTCATAAGTAGATTTTATAGTAGCTGTATGTAGGGTATATTTCTTACAAGTTTTATTGCTCATACGTTCTTTCCCACAAGGATGTACTCCAGATCATCATATTCTTTCATGTTGATTTGACCCTGTTTGACCTCCATGCAGTACTGCCGTGTTGAAGATCCATAACAAGTTTGGTACCTGTCATTCTGCAAGACGACATTGACCTTCATCTTGGATCAGCTGGATCTCAAGCAGTTATGCAAGACAGGCACACGGGTGAATCACCATGGCTGTTGCAGATGTGTATTCAGGTAAGTAAATAATCTCCATTATTGTAACTTTAAGCTTAAGTGATCAAAATTGTAATTATTTCTTCAGTAAAGACTGAGTAAGATCTTTGATTCTTTCACATGATTAAGAAGTACAATAGATGTTGGAAACGCCTATTACAAGATTTGTAACTCTAAGTAGGGAAGCAAGTATTTAAATATACATACAGGTATATATTTTTAGGTAAAGAACTGTCTTGGAGCTTAACAGTGTCAGCCAGTGGTGAGTTTTTTTTTTTTCTAACCCATAAACTGCAAGCCACATCTCAGATACTCTCCTGTTTATGTAAGCTTTAGGTTTGTCAAGGTACGTACAGTATTATATACTGTGCATATTTGTATGTACATACTATATGGAACCATGTACAGCAAGTCGTTGTGATGTCTTGCTGCAAAATTAAGTAAATGGTAGTGTATTGCCTATTAAAGTTGTTGTTGATGAAGCTGATTGGCTGTTCAGATCAAAATTGTTTTGATGCAAATTCTGAATGCAGAATTGTTTTTGATGAGAATATGTTACTGATTGAACTTAACTAAATAAAAGGAGATACAGTACCCTATGTTAGTAGTCATAAGTTCTTTGGCATGTTAGGAAAAAAGTGAGAACATATCAGTGCTGTCTGTTGTGAAATCTTTACTACTGAGTATGGATAATTTTTGTTTTTAATAAGATTTGAGTTTAGTTTGTATCGGTGAGATCATATCGTAAAAACTACTCTGATGTGCACGAATAGTTTACCGTGAAATAAACAGGAGACTGTCTGTAGTAAGTGGAAGTTTGTGACTGCAGGTTTTTAAGTTCTGACCCATTATAACAGGTACATGAACTGAAACAAGATATTTCTGTATCATAAAATGCTAAAAGTGGTTCATGGCAGTATTTAATTATGTGACTCCTAGTGATGCAGTACAACTTTATATCTTAAACTGTACAAGTTAATGCCCTAATATTTGACCTAAACATGACAACATAATTTTCACTTTGAGAATGTTGACTTACTGCTGTTGCATGGATTTGAAAACTAACTAGCACTGCAGTTTATGGGTTCAATTTGTGTGTTAAAATACTTCTTGTGCACATTGTAAGTCAGCAAAAAAGCAGCATGCTACTCAATGTATTCGTGGCCTGGGGCTTGTGTGAACCTGGTGGTAAGGGGACACTTAAATAATGGTATGTGCCTACTCAGACGCTGTAAGTAAAGCCTGCAATACATACAGGATTTTGTTTAAGGTTTACAGTGTAATAGATCTGATGTCTTCTTCATTTTCATATAAAAATGGGTGTGCAATGCTTTTTTGCAGACTGCTCATGTTATTGTTTATTCTCATATATTGCTGAACATGAAAACTAGGCCTGCTTCTCACAAACTGGACAGCAGAACACAGTCACATTCCACACCTCACCATAGACAACACCCCTACCACACACACAAACACACACACACAAAATCCTTGGTGTAACATACATCAGTGTCATTTAAACAACACATCACAAACATCAAAAATAAATTAACACCTAGACTCAGTGCCTTGAAGTCACTTGCCCATACAACATTTGGACACAACAGAGAAACCACCACCACAGTATACAAACAATATATACGTTCAGTGATGAATTATGCAAGCCCTGCTTGGGCTCCTAACCTCACTAAAACCAGTATAACACTCTTCAGACCATACAAAACAAGGCCCTGAAAATAATCACAGGCTGCACAGCTACTACACCTACAGACCACCTACACCAAAAAACCAGTCCTCAAAGGCAAGGATCATCTAGACAAAGGCACCCAAATTCTTGCTGCATTCTCCAGAAACCCACACCATCCACTACACTACATGGCAGCACATCCACACACACACCAAGGAACATCAAAACAACAGCCAGCACACGGTATCATACACAAATAGTATCATCTCTTCCCCCCTGCCTGCCTCAGACCAGCTTCCAGAAGCATATTCATACTCAAATCACTTGCTGTTCCAAAGACAACACACAGCTGCATGCACGGCCTCCAGATATCCATCCTTCTGAATGCTATCTCCCTTGTGAGGACAGGGTCCACCTGGCCAGGCTGAGATGTGGGCATCATCAAGCCCTCTTGAGTTATCAGAAGAGGCTGGATGACTCCCGTCGCTGACGCCTGTCCAGGATGTAACACAGCACATCATGGAAGACTGCATTGCACACAATCACCTACGCCAGCAACACAACATACACTCCTTGAGAGCTCTGTGGGAAAGCCTGGTCTCGGCCATGGGCTTCCTTAGGGACTCGGGGCTGTTCGGTCAGACTGCCTAGGGAACAACTACTACTACTAAGTCTGCTTATAAGCTATGTATCCTATGTGTAGGAACTAGGCAAACCACACTCACCGGCAGCCTCACAACGTGAACTGCCAAGGCTCCCGGATGCATACCACAGGAACCTTCCGATGACGTCATCACTCGTGACTTAGCAGGTGTGTGCGTGCGCACACACACTAACACTCTCGTCCTCTCTTCTTAATTTGACAGAAGATTCCAAGGATGAAGCTGGATGGTCTATTTGCGTCTGATACACACTATGTATCCAATACGTAGACTTTTGTGCGAGTACAATCAACATCTGATACATACTATGTATCCAATACATACACTTCTGTTTAATTACTATCAAGACCCAGTCTGTGGCCACATACAGATATGTGATGTCTCTTGAAGTATTATAAACTTTCTAGTCTCGGCTGACTGCTGCACGCAGCCGCTCGGCCGAGGCACCTTTCTTGGTGAGACAATCAGCCAGTTGTTGTGATGTATCCACCCAGGATACCTCATCAATCTCCCCCCGCTCCAACATGTCCCGCAACACAGCAATATCAATGCGCAATATCCTGTCTTCTACGCTCCTACAGGAGTAAAGGGCGTCCACCAGACTTGTTGTCGACGAAGCACTTTATTTTGATCTTTCCACATCCAGAAACCTCATGCAATATGTTGGAGAGATATACAGCAGTTTCTGCACATTCAAGCAGCGCCAACGCCTCGGCAGATAAGGTAGATTTGACGACCCTCCTGATCTTCCTTGTCTGCCAGAATATAGGACGTCTTGCCTCACTAGCATCTCGTAGGAAGATCACAAAACTTCCCTGAGATCCATTGCCTACAAGGTTGGCAAATGAGGCATCCGAAAAGCACTCTATATGACAGTCCTCGATCGGCCTCATTCTTGGAATATATAGCTTCATGTTGTAAGTCTTCACCCTTGAGATCACCTTATTGAGTCTAAGCAAATCCGCTATGGTAGCTCGGTTGCTATTCACACTCAACTCACACACATCAAAGGCAATATCTGGCCGAGTGTATGTGGCAGTCCAACTGAGTTGCCCAATTAATGCTCGGTACTCCATTTTCTCAGACTCGGACAGCTCCCTTGATTTTACTGCTGCACGATGTTTACTCAGCGTGACAGGTTTCAAAGATGAAGCATACTGGAATTGGTCGAGCGTTATGCTGCCATCGATGTTGGAGATGACATTGAGACCAACGTATTTGAAGGCTTTTGATTCTGAACTGCCGATGAGGAATATTTGACTCAACCGATTTATCACTTGCTGTTCGAAATCATGTGTACCAGCCCAAAGGAAGTCGTCGAAGTAGATGCATACAATGCCTTCGACTTTGCCACCATTGCTCCAAGAGAACAGCGCTGAATCCAGTGATGACACTTTAGCTCCGAGACTCAACAATTGATCTTTTACGTGCAGATAACAATGCCTAGCAGCATCACAAAGGCCGTAAACAGTTTTCTTTAGTCTCCATAACTTACCATTTGCATATTCAGGCGGAGGACGTAAATGAACAACTCTCTCAATGTCATTACCTTGCAGGTAGGCAGCTTTCACGTCCATAGTGTGGAAATCCCACTGGTTGGTGGAGGCCAAAGAAAGTGCCAGACGCACTGCTTCCTTTGAACAAGTAGGCGAGTCTTTTCGGAGATCCACTGTGTCTTCCTCAAATCCTCTGGTGATTAAGCGGGCCTTAACAATAGGCTTTCCATTTTTCAGTTTTTCTGTCACAACCCATCGAACCATTATGGCACCTTGCCCATCATCTACTTCCTCATACACATCATTATTCTGCAAATTTGTAATTTCATTTTCCTTAGCGCATAGTACGGCCTCAGAGTTGAAAAGAACAAGCATTTCTGTGTCATCATCAACCACTTCCCATTCGCTAAGATCCTTCTCCAAATCTATCCAATCAGTGCTGCCGTCAGAGTCCCTCTTCAGATTATAGCAGTGTTTGTACTTTCCAGTGGCTCTACCTGCCCGACTTATAATCCTTCCAGACACGAACTCTCCACTTTCTGAATGTATTCCCTTTATATGTTGACCAACAGAAACTTTGGGAAGCTGATTAATCGGAACAGAAACTGTGGGAGGCTCATCGATTGGGACCACACCATCTTCCGACTCGTCATCTGGTGGATAGTCGTTCAACACTTGCGTAGGATCGTCATTAGGCTTCTCCTGGACAACATAGTTCTCATCACTGCTGACATCACTTTCAACTGTAGTATCTTGCTCTGGCGCTCGCGCTAGACGACATACGTGCACTCGCACGTATACACCGCCGTGTCTCACCAGAATTTGTTTCCCATCTCTGCCTATTACAATTCCGGGACTGTGCCACTCATGACTGTCATTTCTTTTGTAGAAGACTTCATCTCCATTCCGGATGTCGTTTAGGTCACTTGAACGTACGTTGTGCCGCAGAGCCCTAGCCAAGCGTTCATCTGATTCGGTCTTTATAAACTAGAGCGTTCAAGTTGTCTCTCACAATTTTCGATGGTGATGAAGGTTCCAAGGCTGGAGGATCATTTGCATACACATTAGGCAGACCAGGGTTTTGACCAAAAACAAGTTGGTTAGGAGAAAAGCCTGAGTAGTTCGTGAGAGCATTTCTTGCCGATACTGCCCATGCCAAGGCCACATCCAATTCGCACTGGCTACCAGCCATTATCTTCCTAACAATGTCACCAATGACTGCATTTTGACGCTCACGGACTCCGTTGCTCCAAGGACTCTCTGCAGACGTTGTCATGATCTTGATATTGAAGGCCTCTCCCAATGCTCGCATTTCCTCATTATTGAATTCACAGCCATTGTCTGTAAGAATTTTTCTAGGTGTGCCAAACACAACAATCCAGCTCCAAAATATTCCTTTGATAATGGTGGGCACACACTTATCCGCGATTACTGTCGCATTACAATACCTGGTCGCCAAATCAACAAGGACTAAGAAATAATGCCTTCCCCAAGCTTTTAAATCCATGGCTATGGCTTCGTTAAACTTAGACGCCATGGGGAAACGGACTACGGGTCGGGGCTTGGCTTTCTTAAATCCGCAACAGACTGTACAAGCATCAGATACAGCCTTGACAGCCTGTTCTAGTTTTGAACTTTTAATTCCCGCATCTGTGATCAGTTTAATTAGTTTTGCCGATGTTGGGTGTCCAAATTGCTTGTGAAGCTTCAAAGCGGTTTTTTCTACATCACCCCCATGAGATGCCAACATGATTGATTAACAGAATTTACGATCTAGTCATAAGGAAATCGGAAGTAAGTAATGGCCTGAAGATGAGGACTTTAAATCAATGATAGTTCCACAAATTTTGACCTGGTCAGTTCCAAGGTTAATCAACATTTTTGCTTTTTTCATGGAACGTCTACTCAACAGCAAGGGAATATTGCAGTCCACAACATCAGTCACGATGGTAGCACGCATGTTTCCAATGTAGCAGGGCAGAGTAACACGTTTGAGGGAAGAAACTGTTACACCATCAGCAAAAGTAAACGTTGAGGATGACGCTTCTTCTCTTACAGCATCACGTTCATAATCAGTGAGCTCACTTAGATAGCGATTGATCCATTCAACTCCACATACAGTTGTAGAACACCCTGTGTCTGGATGAGCACATCCCTTAGATTCTTCTACTAGAGTCTGTGACTTACCTCTACTAGCGGCATCATCCGCATAGCCCATAAATAACGACAGATGCACTGTTTCAGAATTCTCTTCTTCTACTGCCATCGTTTTCGTATGCATCCGGACAGTCACGTGCCCAATGAAATCTAGAATCACATACGAAACACCTCGATACCTTTCCGTCAGGCCCAAGTGGGTTCTGCCTCCTGCCGGTGGATGAGTGTTGGGGAATTCTAGCAGATACAGTTGAACATCGGCCACTACCCCGACGTCGATCACATATTGCACCACCCCGCAACATTCTCCGTCCTCGTCGAGTACCTCTAGCATAAAGCGTTTCCGACCGACCCACAACTTCGTCACTCCAAAATACTGGTTCGTCTTTCACCTCCCGGGCGGACACCAATGCCTCGTTCAGACTGCCAATTTCACCATCAAATTTCACCATCAAAATTACGATTCAGGGCAGAATTCATATTTTCGTATGTCACCTCAGTTATCGCGGACATCACTAGTTGTCGTTCACTGTCTGAAAGTTTGCATGCAGCTATGAGCATAAAAGCCATCACAGAATTTGGCAGTTCCATGTCCTGCTTGGTAAATTTGAAGTAAACATGCTCAAATTCTGTCACGAACTCCCAAATGTTCATATCACTTGCTCTTCTGAAGTTGTACAGCTCGTAAAATGCTGCTAACTGTCGACGTCCTTTGTCCACGAGAAATAAACCGTTTAATTTTTTCAGCAGGGTCTGAACACCATCCTTCTGCTTCAGAACATCTGTTTCAATCTGCGAAGACGCCACCCTCGCTTTTCTAGACAATGATAGGTGAATAGCTAAGGCTTGTTTTTCTGCTGCTAGGTCCGTTAGTTCGCACCAAATGCCAGTGTCTTTTTTCCAGCTCTCATATGTAGAATCATTTTCAAGTTTTGGAGGCCACTTGGTTGAACACGACGCCATTCTCGCAACCACACTCTGCTACCAGTGTAGGAACTAGGCAAACCACACTCAACTGGCAGCCTCACGACGTGAACTGCCAAGGCTCCCGGTTGCATACCACAGGAACCTTCCGATGATGTCATCACTCGTGACTTAGCAGGTGTGTGTGTGCGCACACACACTAACACTGTGGGAACAGGATACTATTTACGTTATAGGGCCCATATTTATAAACTAAGCTTGAGTATAAAATTGATTGTTCATACGGTACCTATCTTTTCACAGCCAAACTAGAAAATTTCCAGGTTGACTTGTTAGTGCAATTTCTTAATTTGAATTTCAATTTCCAAGACTCAGATGGCTAATGATGAAGTACTACTTTGTTACTTTACTTATAATAACTTAAGCAAATTGGAGTACTTTGAAGGTCTTTAATTATGACAAGTAATTTTCCCACTTTTATTCTGCTACTTTTCTGTACAGAACAGTTGATAAATTTTTGATTGCCCCCTCAGGGCTTAAAGGCCTGCACCCTCCGTCAAAAGTGGAAACAGTTGGAGGTAAGATTGCATTAGACAGGTTGCTCGAGTGAATTACAGTTCCACTTAACTTTTTTAGACTTAGTTTAGGGTCAGATACAGACTTATCAGGGCTTTAATTCAGGCTTCATCAGAGTAACTTCTTGACTGCCCAGTACTGCCAAAAATACCATTTTTCCAAATGAAATTTACTGGTAAAAATGTTGTGAAAATATATTTTCTCCTGAAACTCAGGGTTAGTTTCCAGAGTTGTCTCTCTCAGTCTGGACTTGCTTTGATGATTAAGTTGATTTCATTACTTTTTTCCTGCAGTTGTGTCCCCTTGGTGGGAAAGGAAGTTGCCATTATTTAATATTGAATTTTCACACGAACCATCGTATTTACGATTGGGAGAAATTAAAGTGTGAATATATAGAATAATGATCAGAGTGTAAAGTCAGGTTAGGTGTATACATGTAACTGATGGTAAGAACATTCCATTTTTCGGAAAAATCTTAAAATTGAAAAATTTGATCCTAATCCTCTTGGGTTTTGAGAATTCCATTGCTATGTACTGTGTTGTCCCTAAGATTTAATTTTCAAAATTAGGTAGGACCTTTTATAAATACGGGCCCAAGTCTTCGTGAAAGCACTTACATCTGATATACCAGGGGAGAATGAATAACAACAGTACCGAAGGTATGTTGTGTCTCCAGGCTTTTGTGAACTGATAAATATTGCTGATTAAAGCAGTTTACCCATAACCATGTAGCCTAGTGATATTTTCTCTGAATTGGCGGATCAAGTATAGAAATTTTTTTTTTTTTATACAGTACTGTACTACTGTAGATGAGTTTGGGAGAGTGTGTAAGAAACGGAATCTAAAGGTGAATGTGGGGAAGAGTAAAGCGATGGTCTTCGAGAGAAGTGAAGCCAGAGAGTGTATAGTGAGATTGGATGGGAAGGAAATGGAGAATGTGAGTGAATTTAAGTACTTGGGCAGTGTGATGAGTAAGGATGGTAGTCTGGAGGGTTAAGTGCTCGAAAGGGTACAGCAGGGAAGGAAGGTTGCTGGTTCGTTGAAAGCAGTGATAAGAAACAGGGAGGTGAGCATGGAAGTGAAAAAGTTGTTACATGACAGTATTGTGATACCAGCTCTGTCATATGGAAGTGAAGCTTGGACTCTGTTGGAAGAACAGAAGTCAAGAATGAGAGCAGTGGAAATGAGTTATTTGAGAGGAGCATGTGGAGTCACATGTCACATGGAGAGACAGACTAACAAATGAGGAAGTGATGGAGCGTTGTGGTGTGGTTGAGGACGTGATGGGAAGCGTTAGGAGAAACACATTAAGGTGGTTTGGGCATGTGGAGAGGATGGAGTGTGAAAGACTGACGAGGAAAGTGTATATGAGTGAGGTGGAGGGGGCGAGAGGGAGGGGGAGGCCGAGGATGAGATGGAGGGATGGAGTGGAGAGGTATATGAGAGAGGGGGGTGTGAGTTGGGAGCGTGGTAGTGAAATGGCAGGGGACACTGACATGGAGGCGATTCGTTTGTGGCCACCCCGTTCAGGATTGAGGCGTCTGGCAATAGATAGTAGATAGATAGACTGTACTATATTTGCAGATAAACTTGTATATGATGGCTGCAGGGTGAAGTTGCCCTTTTCCTGCAGTCCTTATATCCTATTGGAGGTTAGGGTTAGGATGACTATGCAGTTAACTGAATGATTATGTGGAGGCGTCCCCCTCACAAGTAATTTTCAGTGGCAGTGGATGTGTAAAGATGGTTTTGGAGTAAAGAACCTAGATTATGGTGAAAAGATTTATGAATCCAAATAAAGCTTTTGTTAGTTAGGCCTTTAAAGGAAAGAGATCAAGAAATGTATACAGTATTAAAGATAATATGGACCAATTCTCAGGTGCTGCGTCAGAACCAATACTGTACCCGAATATTGCTGATATCAACATTTTAATTTTTTACCATTGCTGATATTTGCCCTGAATCTGCAAATCCTTTAAATGTGCTAATTAGCATTCTTTTTCCCCACTATTTTGAACAATTTCTAGCTTTATTGTATAGAGGTGTTGATAACCGGGAGCATGCAAATTTGTTTAGCCTATTGAATTAAGAGCTCTACTGCTTAATGCAGTAAATAGGCAGACTGCATTGAGGTAGAAGTAATGCTGCAGTAGATAATGCCAAGCCTGGATGACAGCGAGACAGACTTTAATATATTTGAATAATAAATCTGTATAAATTAGCAAGAATGTCACATTATGAATGATGAACTTTTGCAGGAATAAATTTTAATACAGTACGTACTACAGTATCCTGTAATAAGGTAGGTGTATGAAGTCTAGTAAATGGTACCTGTATTTCACTTGTAATTATTTGATAATTCTTTTTATACTCTTACTGTAAAAAATATGCTCAGGCAGCCCAGTGATTGAGAAAATATCTTGAAAATATTTCATTCATCAGCATATGAACTCTGTGGACTGCAGGTTGAAGTTAAGCTTTTTCTGTAGTCCACTCTTTTGGAGGTTAGCGAGGGAGTTAGATGTATGTATATATGTTACCTAGGTTTGATCGTGCCATCATGTGAAGACCCCCCTCCCCAGTGCCAAGAGTTTTAGTATGACTAAAGTATGATGAAAGAGAAGTTGCCTTCGAGTTTTGAGAGCAGGTAAGCGTAAATATCTATTATTATAGGTAGAGACATTTTTAATGGGACTGTATTGGGAAGTGCAAACTGTGAATATTTAAAATTATTAATGTAACTGAATTGTGACGAAGCCGCTGATTTTGATGTTTTGCCAGTAACAGTACAGTATTCGAGTTGAAGTCTGATATGAAAATGGTATTTTGAGTTTTCCAGCATGATTCTGAACAATGTCTAGACTATGTATTCGTCATTATTTTAGAAGTTAGGAAGCGAGATAAGTTGGTTTTAAGGAGTTTTTTCAGAACTTAGCACAGGTAGCCCAGTGATTGAAAAACATCTTGAAAATATTTGTGTACATATGCACGAACTCTGTGGACTGCAGGTTGAATTTATGCCTTTCTTGTAGTCCACCCTTCTGGAGGTTAGAGAGGGAGTTAAATGTTTGTATATCTGTTACCCATTTATGATAATGCAAGCATGTGAAGACCCCCCTCCCCAGCACCATGAAGTTAGTTTTAGTATGACTGTTTGTTGGAAGAGAATTGGCCTTCGAGTTTTGAGAATGCAGAGTGAAAATAACAATGATTATTGATAGAGTTTTTAAAATGGGACTTACACTGGGCAGTGTGTACTGTGGATATTTAAAAATATTATTTAAAATGGGACTTACACTGGGCAGCCGTGTACTGTGGATATTTAAAAATATTAAGAATATAATTCATGTGACCATATAATTAGTGGTGTGTTCAAACTGATATTTTGCTGATTTTGAAGTTTGTCAAAAACATAATTTAAACTGAAGTGTGATTTGAAAATGCTGTTTGTTTTTCTCATGGTATTGAACAACATTTTGCCCGTATATTTACACAAATATTGATTATGGACCAGATTAATGAATGAACTAGCTTGCTGCTTAGTACACATGACAGTGCGGTGATGTAAACAACTGACAGTAAATGACAGTCAGGATGAATGGCAATAAGAATGGGTCTGCCTGAAAAATACTCTTAGTTTTTATATGAAGTAATTTCTGTAAAAGCTTAGTACAGTATGTCAATCAAATACTTAATATTTTACGGGGATCAATTGTTTTTAAGTACATGACACAAAGATTTGCCATAAGTATTGCCTTGAGTTGATTTGCAGCTGTTCGTGAGTTGGATTTTCGTGATCAAATGCAGTAACTACAGTTTAAACATTTTATGGAATGGACAAACTTCCCCCAGATTGTCCAATGCGAGAGAGGGAAAAATAAATGTGGTCATCTGCATGTGCACCTCATGGACTGCAGGTTAAAGCTGCATTTTTTCTACAGTCCATGTTTATTACGGAGTTGGAAGGAAGTTAAGGAATTTTTATATTTCATACGATAGAAAACTCCCTTGGGTGACTAGTCCATGGAGAGAATAAAAAGTTTATCTTATTGTAATCTCAGTAAAATATCTATTTCCTGCTTATTTGAACATGAAACTCTTAAAATTTGAGGATTTCTTGCTCCTCTATGTGAAAATGGTGGACTGCAGGTTTAAGCTGCACTTTCCTATAGTCCTCCATTATCCTTTTGGCAGTTAGGTGCGTATATAGGGGCTGGCGTATATGGATGTTGTTCGCAGGGGGCGGGTTAAAGAACATGTACCACATTTACATATAGACACTGCCGTAGATAACTTCAACTTATTCATGTGTTGGATTGTCTGTCTTAAATGCAGTAACGAGTTTAAATTTAAAACTGAGACTGGACAGACTTCCCTCAGATTGTCTGATGCGAGAGAGGAAAAAACAAAAGTGGTCATCTGCATATGAACCTCATGGACTGCAGGTTGAAGCTGCATTTTTCCTACAGTTCACGCTTGTTATGGAGTTAGAAAAGAGTTAAGGATTTTTTAGATTTCATTCGATGGAAAACTCCCTCGGGTTACTAGTCCATTGAAAGAAAAGTTTATTTGACTAAGCCCAGTAAAATTTCTATTTCCAGCTGATTTGAATGTGAAACTCATAAAATTTTGAGGATATTGTGCTCACAGTATGTAAAGGTGGTGGACTGCAGGTTTTAGCTGCACTTTCCTCTAGTCCTCCATTATCCTTTTGGTGGTTAGGTGCTGCAGTGGATGCAGGAAGAGAATTATTTGTTGAGTTTTGAGAATTAAATTTAAAGAGAGAAATCTGTTACATGTATAGTCTTTAATGTAACTTAGGATCGAGAAGAAGTGCTGTCTGAACCAATAGATTGCTGATTTTGACACCTTGAACAATTCCAGTGTTGGCATCTGATCATAAGATTAAAATATGGATTTGTTGTCCAGATTTTAGCGTTTTTGCCAATTCTGATAAAGGCTGTCCAAGCTTGCAAATCGTATAGTGTCTCATGTGCAATTTTATCCTCAATTGAAGTACGTGTACACAGTTACATATAGACGTGCCATAAATATTGCCTGGAGTTGATTTGCACTTATTCATAGGCTGGATTTCCATTATCTTCAGTACAGTAACCACATTAACGTATAAAAATTTTATGCCGTAAATATTACCTGGAGTTGATTTGCACTTATTCATAGGCTGGATTTTCTTTATCTTCAGTACAGTAACTTCAGTTTAAGTAAAAAAAAATTATGAGACGGACTTCCCTCAGATTGTTCGATGCGAGAGAGGGAAAAACAAAAGTGGTCATCTGCACGTGAACCTCATGGACTGCAGGTTGAAGCTGCATTTTTCCTACAGTCCACATTTGTTATGGAGTTGGGAGGTAGTTAAGGAATATTTAGATTTCATATGATGGAAAGCTCCCTCAAGTGACTAGTTCATTGAAAGAAAAGTTTACCTAATGTAATCCCAGTGAAATACCTGTTTCCTGTTTATTTGAATGTGAAACAAAAATTTTGAGGATTTCTTGCACCTCTGTATGTCAAGGTGGTGGACTGCAGGTTTTAGCTGCACTTTCCTCTAGTCCTCCATTGTCCTTTTGGCGGTTAGGTGCGCATATAGGGGCTGACGTACATGTACGTCGTTGCCACAGGGCAGGTTAAAGTCACAAGTACTGCAGTTACATAGAGACATTGCCATTGATGATGCCTGGAGTTGACTTTCAGTTATCCATAAGTTGAATTTTCATTATCGTAAATGGAGTAACTAGAATTTAAATGTAAAAAATTTGAGACTTGACAGACTTCCCTTAGATTGTCTAATGCGAGAGGGGGAAAAACATAAATGGTCATCTGCATGTGACCCTGATGAAGCTGCATTCTTCCCACAGTCCACATTTGTTATGGAGCTGGAAGGGAGTTAAGGAATTTTTAGATTTCATACGATGGAAAACTCCCTTGGGTGACTAGTCCATACTTAAGCCCAGTAAAATTTCTATTTCCAGCTTACTTGAACGAGAAACTCGTAAAATTTTGAGGATATCGTGCTCATCAGTATGTGAAGGTGGTGGACTGCAGGTTTAAGCTGCACTTTCCTCTAGTCCTCCATTATCCTTCTGGCAGTTAGGCCTGGTAGTCTTTAATGTAACTTAGGATCAAACAGAAGTGCTGTCTGAACTGATAGATTGCTGATTTTGATCTCTTGACCAATGTCAGTGTTGCTGTCAATGTAAATTAAAAAAAAATGCATTTCTTCGATTTTAGCGTTTTTGCCAATTCTGATAAATGCTGTCCAAACTTTAAAATCTTACAGTATATGAAGTTTGATGTGCAATTTTATCCTCAATGGATGAGTTGAAAGAGGATAGACTGATAGAGAATAGGGTGAAGTGGAAGCAATCATTGATGGCCACTGCATCTGGAAACAAGTTTGATTTAGAGAGATGGTAAATGATGCAGTGCAGTATTGAATAAATGAATTGTAGGAAAAGAACTAGTTAGGTTAATTGGAAGGTAACTAGGACCATGAATGGAGAGTTGTTAGAATAGACATGATGAATTTTGTTGGAAGGAGTGATTGAGAATAAAATACAATATTGGACAGTACAGAGATTCTTCAGGAGCTAACAATGCTTGAAATGAATATATAGGAGGGTGAGGAAGATAGTGGAAGAGATTTGAAAGGCATCCTAGATTAGCGACTAGACAGGTCGACTCGAAAGAGATATTAAGTTTATTTTTGAATTAAGTTATAAAAATTGGATTAGATCCAGTGCTTGAGAAATATTTAGTAGACAGGAATAGCAGTGGAAGTGGCTTGAAAGGTGGACCACAGGGTTAGTTTGGAGACTCCAAGGATTTGCTGGGAGGGAAAGAGATTGAAGGAACATTTGACGCGATTAGGAATACAGCAAGAGAAAGTGCTTGAGAAAAAGGAAATGTAGGAGAGGGTGAGAAGGATTTGCTGTGAGTGAAAGAGATTGGAGGAACATTTGACGCGATTAGGAATACAGCAAGAGAAAGTGCTCGAGAGAAAGGAAATGTAGGAGAGGGTGAGAAAAGTAGTGGAGGAAATTTGGAAGGTATTCTGGATTAATTACTAGGAAGGTTGACTTGAAAGAGATATAGTTAATCAATAATGAACATTGATAATAATTGGACAGTACGAGTGCTTGAGACAAATATTTAGAAGACAGGAAGAGCAGTGGAAGTGGCTTGAAAAGTGGTCCAAGTTTAGTTAGGAGGCTAGAAAGATTTGCTGTAAGGGAGAGGTTAAAGGAACATTCAACACAATTGGGAATACAGTGGGAAAAAATTAAATTCCAGTGCTTTAGAGAGAAAAATCTTGGAGAGGATGAAGAAAGTGGAAGAGATTTGGAAAGGATCCTGGATTAATGGCTAGAAAGATTGACTCAAGATATATTAGGATCATGTTTAATCGATAATGAACAGTGATAAAAATTGGAGTGAATCAGCAGTTGAGACAAATATTTAGAAGATTGAGGAAGAGCAATGGAAATGGCTTGGAAAGTGGTCCAAGGTAAAGGATTTGCTGCAAGGGAGAGAGAATGAATATTTGACACAATCAAGAATACAGCAAGAAGTGAGCCACGGTTGGTTAGGAGACCAGAAATATTTGCCGTAAGGGAAGAGGTGGAAGGAACAGTTGAGACAAAATTTAATTGCAGTGCTTGAGACAATGAATATGTTGGAGTGGATGATGATGAGGCTTGGAAGGTATTCCAAGAGAAAGGTTTGGAGACCAGAAAGGTTTATCGCATGTTTGAGCGATGGATTAGTTAAGAGTAATGACTGCAAAAACAAAAATTACTTAGAAGGTGAGCTTGAGATGAAATATTGAGGAAACTTAGGAAGATATCGGTGGAAGAGGCTTGGAGGTTGGCCCAAGAGAAAGGAGGCTAGAAAGCAGTCGTGAGGGAAAGAGATCTAAGGATTAGTCAAGATGGCTGTGGCAGGAAATATATAGGAAGAATAAGCAAGATATCTGTGAAAGAGGCTTGGCAGGTGGCCCAAGAAAAAGGTTGGTTAAGAGATTAGAAAGATTATTGCTAGGAAAAGACATGGGATCAGCTAAAAGAATGAATGCATTGAGAAAAGCTGGATAGTGTTGTAGACAGTTAATATTTAGGAAACAGTTATCAGTGGAAGAAGCTTAGAAGTTGGCCCAAGATGAAGATTAGAAAGATTTATTGGAAGAGATGGAAAAATAAAGATGAATACAGCAAGAAAAAATGAGTAGAAATAGTGATTGAGATGAACTATTGAAGAGGCTGAGGATATCAGTGGAAGAGGCTTAGAAGATTTAATGTCCGAGGAAGGTTAGTTAGGAAACATTTCTCATGAGGGGAAGATACGGACAGAAGAGACTTGGAAGGATTAACGTTGCCTTAGAAAGGTTAGTTAGGAGGCAAAGATTTCTCACAAGGGAAAGAGATGGATAGGCAATTTGAGAATGAATACAGTGAGAGAAATTGGATATGAATGTTGAGAAAATGTTTAGAAAACAGACTAGGAAGATACACTTGAAGATACTTGGAAGGTGGTTCAGGAGAAAGGTTAGGAGAGTAGAATGATTTGTTGTGGGGGAAAGAGTTGAAATTATCAGGTGAAACTGTAATGACAAGAAATATTTAGGAGAGAATGAGGAAGGTATAGGCAGAAGAGACTTGGAAGGCAGTCCATGAAAAAAGTTAATAAAAGTTAGTCTAGAAGATTTTATTGCGAAAGGAGATTGATCAGTTGAGACAGTATTAAATATTGCTAGAGAAATTGGAGAGGCTTGATTAAGAAATGTTTAGGAACTGTGAAAGATATCAGTGGAAGAGACATAGAAGGTGGCCCAGAGGAAGGTTAGAACAGGAGAAAGATTTGTTGCGAGGGAAAGAGATTGAAGAATCTGATATGATAGTGAATACAGTAAGAAAGATTGAATTGGAATGCTTGAGGCAAATTTAAGATATCAGTGGAAGAGAGAGAGAAGGTGGCCCAAGAGGAAGGTTAGAACGGGAGAAAGATTTGTTGCGAGGGAAAGAGATGAAGGAATGTGATATAATGAATACAGTGTTTAGGAAAGACTGAGGAATATATCAGTGGAAGAGGTTTGGAATTTGGCACCAGAGAACATGGTGGACTTCAGTTTGAAATTGTAAATATGCAGTCCACCATCCTCCTTTCTGGTATGGGGAGGAGGACGTTGGTGTAAGTGGACACTGGAATTACCCAGTACAGTTGGTGAGCATGGGTTGGCAGAGTTAGAAGTGAGTGAGAATCATTCTAGAGAGATTGGTTAGATCTGGGGAGTAATGTAATTAGGATATCTAGGCCAATAGAGGGACAGGAAAGTATCGGAAGAAGATTGAAAAAGTTGTTGTGGCTCCAGTGAACATGGTGGGCTGCAGGCTGAAACATTCACTCAGCAGTTTACCATCCTCCTTTCCATGATAGGGAAGGAGGTGAAGAATGTTAACTTTGAAACTCTGCTTCCAGGTTAAATTTGTTGGGAGAGAGGACTGATCAGGAAAATAAGAACAGTTGGTTAAGGGAGGGGGGATGACACTTACAGGGTAGGAAAAGTAGATGGGGATATGCCAGTACTAGAATAGAATAGAACTGTTTAGGGATGGAAAACAGTAAATGCCTTATAAGATTAGGATTCAGTACGTAGTCGAATAACACGTAATCAAACTTAGAACTAACCATGACTAACCTAACTAATTTTAGCCTTACCCAGCCTAAACTTATGGAGTGTTTATTGTTTTGCACCCCAAGTCAGTTCTGTCATAATCTAGTACAGCTGAATTTTTGTTGTTATTTTCCTATCCTGTAGGTGATGTGTTTTTAAGTGTCAGGGTATAGGATGGGAATAATGGTAGTGCAACCCCAGGCTGATTTGAACAATTGCCCTTCTACCACAGTCCATTATCCTCCTTTCAGTGGATAGGAAAGAAACTGAAGGATGATTGTAGCAGGAAGAGAGATAGGATGAAAAGTTAGTTGAAGAAGAGGGAGAAATGGGAGAGGATGGGAAGATTTTGTTAGATCTGCATAGGAATAGGAGGAAGTGAGACCTGCTTAGGAATAGGTTGAGGGAGGAAGGGACTGGGCAAGACATGGAGGGTTAGTAGAATAGGGTGATTGGTTAGGTGAGGAAGGAAAATATGGTTAGAAGAGGACAGAACATTTGTCTGGAGAGAGTAAAGGAGTTGTGACGGATTGGGAACGGGTATAAGAAGTTTTCACCTGACACTGGGCCACTTGCACAACTTGACTACAATACAGGGTCGTAAATGCAAAAAAATCTGATAGGCAAGAGTAAACGAGGTATAGTTGCTTTAGCCCCAACTCGATGGACAGCAGAGTGAAGTTAACCTTACTACAACATCCCCATTTATGTAGAATGGGAAGAAATATTCTTGAACTGCAAAAATAGAAGAAAGTGGTCAAAGATAAGTTAGAGTGGGAGGAAAAAGACTTGAAATACAGGAAGGATGGGAGTAGACAGTGGAAGGACTGGAAGCGAGGTAACTGAAAAGATCATTCAGGAAAGGGTAAAGAGTAAGCAAAGATTTTGCTCATTAATAAGATGTGGGCCACTTCCACAAGTTTGTTATCAAGCCGTACCTGCACGAATTAAGTTGATGTGAAACATGAACTTGACGGACTGCAGATTGAGGTTACCCTTCTCTGTTGGTCCGCCATCCTTTTACATGATATGAGAGTTAGATGTGTTTTTACAGGAAGCGTGGAATAGAGCGGACAAATATCTGTCGGAACCAGGAGGAAAAAGGGATTAGAGAAGTGAGTGAATTGGAGAGTCTGTTCAGTAGAGGGAGGAGTGAGCAAAGACTGCTCAGGTACGAATGGATTAGGCAGCTATAAGTTAAATGAAGAAGTTATTGAAGAACAGAACTGGATGACAAAAGATCATTCAAGACAGAGGCGGGGGTGAGCAGCAGATTGCTCAGAGAATGATTGGACTAGAAGTAGGGTGAAGAAATTATTGAAGAAGCAGGGGTGAGCAAAAACTGCTCAGAGAATGACTGGACTAGAAGAAGGGTGAGGAAGTTATTGAAGAATAGAACTGGATGTGGAAAGATCATTCAGGAGGGAGGAAGGGGTGAGCAAAGATTCTTTCGGAATGGCTGGACTATACTGTTCTTAGGATTAGGATGAAGAAATTGAGGAGTAAAGGTGGAGAGAGAGATGAGGACTCTTAATTACTTAAAAGTACGATGAAGAAATTGAGGAATAAAGGTGGAGAGAGATGAGGACAGAATGATTTAGTAGGTATATAGGATTATTTCCCTCGTCTGACATCCGGGCTATTTCCACAATACCGAGCCTTAGTTATGTGAAATTCGATGAGCCTCAGGAATCCGGTACAAAAGAGTGTAGGTTCCCCGTTAATAATATCTGGGCCACTTCCACAAGTTTGTTACCAAGCCGTAGGTGCATGAATTAAGTTGATGTGAAAAATGAACTCGACGGACTGCAGATTGCAGTTGCTCTTCTCCGTCAGCGCACCTTTCTCCTATAATATGATATGAGAGTAAAGGGATGTGTCTTAACAGGATGCGTGGAATAGAACGGACAAATATCTGTCGGAACCAGGAGGAAGGAGGGATTAGGGAAGTGAGTGAATTGGACAGTCTGTTCAGTAGAGGAAGGAGTAAGCAAAGACCACTCAGGTATGAATGGATTAGGTAGCTATAAGTTAAATGAAGAAGTTACTGAAGAACAGAACTGGATGTCAAAAGATCATTGAAGACAGAGGTGGGGGTGAGCAGATTGCTCAGATAATGACTGGACTAGAAGTAGGGTGAAGAAATTATTGAAGAAGCAGGGGTGAGCAAAAACTGCTCAAAGAATGACTGGACTACTAGGAGGGTCAGGAAATTATTAAAAAATAGAAATGGATTTGGAAAGATTGTTCAGGAGAGAGGAAGGGGTGAGCAAAGATTCCTTTGGATTGGCTGGACTATACTTAGGAATAGGATGAAGAAATTGAGGAGTGAAGGTGGAGAGAGATGAGGACTCTTAATTACTTAAAAGTACGATGAAGAAATTGAGGAATAAAAGTGGAAAGAAACGAGGACAGAATGATTGAGTAGGTATATAGGATTATTTCCCTCGTCTGACATCCGGGCTATTTCCACAATACCGAGCCATAGTTGCGTGAAATTCGATGAGCCTCAGGAATGCGGTAGAAATGAGTCTAGGTTCCTCGTTAATAATATCTGGGCCACTTCCACAAGTTTGTTACCAAGCCATATGTGCATGATTTAAGTTGATATGAAAAATAAACTTGACTGACTGCAGATTGCGGTTGCCCTTCTCCGTCAGTGCACCTGTCTCCTGTAATACGATATGAGAGTAAAGGGACATGTTTTTACAGGAAGTGTGGAATAGAAAGGACTAATATCTGTCGGAACCTGGAGGAAAATGGGATTAGGGAAGTGAGTGAATTGGAGAGTCTGTTCAATAGAGGGAGGAGTGAGCAAATACCACTCAGGTATGAATGGATTAGGTAGCTGTAAGTTAAATTAAGAAGTTATTGAAGAACAGAACTGGATGTCAAAACATCATTCAAGACAAGGTGGGGGTGAGCAGATTGCTCAGAGAATGACTGGACTGGAAGTAGGGTGAAGAAATTATTGAAGATGCAGGGGTGAGCAAAAATTGCTTAGAGAATGACTGGACTAGAAGTAGGGTGAGAAATTATTGAAAAAATAGAACTGGATGTTGAAAGATCATTCAGGAGAGAGGAAGGGGTGAGCAAAGATTCCTCTGGAATGGCTGGACTATACTTAGGAATAGGATGAAGAAATAGAGGAGTGAAGGTGGAGAGAGATGAGGACTCAATTACTTAAAGTTACGATGAAGAAATTGAGGAACAAAGGTGGAAAGAGATGAGGGCAGAATGATTTAGTAGGTATATAGGATTATTTCCCTCGTCTGACATCCGGGCTATTTCCACAATACCGAGCCATAGTTGCGTGAAATTCGATGAGCCTCAGGAATGCGGTAGAAATGAGTCTAGGTTCCTCGTCAATAATATCTGGGCCACTTCCGCAAGTTTGTTACCAAGCCGTAGGTGCATGAATTAAGTTGATATGAAAAATAAACTTGACGGACTGAAGATATGAAAAATAAACTTGACGAACTGCAGATTGCGGTTGCCCTTCTCCGTCAGTGCACCTTTCTCCTATAATACGATAAGAGAGTAATGGGACGTGTTTTACAGGATGCGTGGAATAGAGCGGACAAATATCTGTCGGAACCTGGAGGAAAAAGAGATTAGGGAAGTGAGTGAATTGGAGAGTGTGTTCAGTAGAGGGAGGAGTGAGCGGAGTCCGCTTAGGTACGAATGGATTAGGTAGGTGTATGTTATATGAAGGAGTTATTGAAGAATAGAACTGGATGTTGAAAGATCATTGAAGACAGAGGTGGGGGTACTGGACTAGAAGTAGGGTGAAGAAATTATTGAAGAAGCAGGGGTGAGCAAAAATTGCTCTGAGAACGACTGGACTAGAAGTAGGGTGAGGAAATTATTGAAGAATTGAACTAGATATGGAAAGATCATTCAGGAGAGAGGGAGGGGTGATCAAAGATTCCTCCAGAGTGGCTGGACTATACTTAGGAGTAGGATGAAGAAATTGAGGAGTAAAGGTGGAGAGAGATGAGGACTCTTAATTACTTAAAAGTACGACAAAGATATTGAGGAATAAAGGTGGAGAGAGACGAGGACAGAATGATTGAGTAGGTATATAGCATTATTTTCCTTGTCTGACATCCGGGCTATTTCCACAATACCGAGCCATAGTTGAGTGAAATTCGATGAGCCTCAGGAATGCGGTAGAAATGAGTCTTTCTTCGTTAATAATACCGGGTCACTTCCACAAGTTTGTTACCAATCTGTAGGTGGATGAATTAAGTTGATATGAAAAATGATCTTGACGGACTGCAGATTGTGGTTGCCCTTCCCCTTCAGTGCACCTTTCTCCAATAATATGATAACGAGTGTAAAGGGACGCGTTTTTACAGGAAGCATGGAATAGAGCGGACAAATATCTGTTGGAATCAGGAGGAAAAAGGATTAGAGAAGTGAGTGAATTGGAGAGTCTGTTCAGTAGAGGGATGCGTCAGCAAAGATCGCTCAGGTACAAATGGTTTAGGTACCTATAAGTTAAATGAAGAAGTCTTTGAAGAACAGAACTGGATGTCAAAAGATCGTTCAAGACAGAGTTAGGGGTGAGCAAATTGCTCAGAGAATGACTGGACTAAAAGTCGGGTGAAGAAATTATTGAAGAAGCAGGGGTGAGCAAAAGTTGCTGAGAGAATGACTGGTCTAGAAATAGGGTGAGGAAATTAGTGAAGAATAGAACTGGATGTGGAAAAATTGTTCAGGAGAGAGGAAGAGGTGAGCACAGATTCCTCCAGAATGGCTGGGCTATACTTAGGAGCTGGATGATGAAAATGAGGAGCAAAGGTGTAGAGAAATGAGGGCTCTTAATTACTTAAAAGAACGATGAAGAAATTGAGAAATAAAGGTGGAAGAGACGAGGACAACTTAAAAGAACGATGAAGAATTTGAGAAATAAATGTGGAAAGAGACGAGGATGGAATGACTCAGTAGGTATATAGGATTGTTTTCCTTGTCTGACATCCGGGCTATTTCCACAATACCGAGTCATAGTTATGTGAAATTCAATGATCCTCAGGAATGCGGTAGAAAAGAGTGTAGGTTCCCCATTAATAATATCTGGGCCACTTCCACAAGTTTGTTACCAAGCCATAGGTGCATGAATTAAGTTGATATGAAAAATGAACTTGATGGACTGCAGATTGCGGTTGCCCTTCTCCATCAGTGCACCTTTCTCCTTTAATATGATACGAGAGTAAAGGGATGTGTTTTAACAGGAAGTGTGGAATAGAGCAGACAGATATCTGTCGGAACCACAAGGAAGAAGGGATTAGGGAAGTGAGTGAATTGGAGAGTCTGTTCAGTAGAGGAAGGAGTGAGCAAAGACCACTCAGATACGAATGGATTAGGTAGCTATAAGGTAAATGAAGAATTTATTGAAGAACAGAATTGGATGTCGAAGGATCATTGAAGACAGAGACGGGGGTGAGCAGATTGCT
>JAGKTI010006551.1:8076-40269 GCA_018397915.1 Birgus latro
ATGGAGAATGTGAGTGAATTTAAGTACTTGGGCAGTGTGATGAGTAAGGATGGTAGTCTGGAGGGTGAAGTGCTCGAAAGGGTACAGCAGGGAAGGAAGGTTGCTGGTTCGTTGAAAGCAGTGATAAGAAACAGGGAGGTGAGCATGGAAGTGAAAAAGTTGTTACATGACAGTATTGTGATACCAACTCTGACATATGGAAGTGAAGCTTGGACCCTGTTGGAAGGACAGAAGTCAAGAGTGAGAGCAGTGGAAATGAGTTATTTGAGAGGAGCATGTGGAGTCACATGGAGAGACAGACTAACAAATGAGGAAGTGAAGGAGCGTTGTGGTGTGGTTGAGGACGTGATGGGAAGCGTTAGGAGAAACACGTTAAGGTGGTTTGGGCATGTGGAGAGGATGGAGAGTGAAAGATTGACGAGGAGAGTGTATGTGAGTGAGGTGGAGGGGGCGAGAGGGAGGGGGAGGCCGAGGATGAGATGGAGGGATGGAGTGGAGAGGTATATGAGAGAGGGGGGTGTGAGTTGGGAGCGTGGTAGTGAAATGGCAGGGGACAGAGTGACATGGAGGCGATTTGTTTGTGGCCACCACGTTCGGGATTGAGGCGTCTGGCAATAGATAGATAGACTTTACTTTTCCCTACATTCACCTTTAGATTCTGTTTCTTACACACTCTCCCAAACTCATCTGCCAAGCCTTGCAGCTCCCCTTCATCTTCACTCAACAACACAGTATCATCTGCAAACAACAGTACGGGGAGTTCGCAAACACTGCCCCCTCTCACTGGCGTCACTCCTTCATCCACTGCCCGACCTTGTATCTCTTTTATAACCCCATCCTTATACAGATTGAACAACCATGGAGACATGACACATACTTGTTTCAATCCAACCTTCAAGTGGAAAGATTCACTCAGTTTGCCATCCACACGCACTGCGGCCTTAGCACCCTCATACATACTCTTCACTGCCTTCAACAACTTCCCATCTACTCCATATATTCTTAATACTTTCCACAGTTATTGTCTATCCACTCTGTCATATGCTTTCTCCTAATCCATGAAGGCTGCATTCAACTTCTTTCCCTTCTCTTGAAACTTTTCCACTAAAGATCTAAGAATGAATATCTGGTCTTCACAACCTCTTCCCTTCCTAAAACCTCCCTGTTCTTCTCCAGCTAACTCCTCTGTTATTTCCCTAACTCTGTCAATAAGTATCCTACTATATACTTTTCCTATTACACTAAGAATGCAGATGCTCCTATGATTACCACACACACTTCTTTTTCCCCTTTTCCTTTGTACAGGGGAATTACTATACCTGACTTCCAATCCTCCGGGACTCTACCTTCCTCCCAGGCCAAGCTGCACACCTTCCACATCCATTCTACTACTATCTCTCCCCCATGCTTGAGCATTTCACCACACACTCCATCAATTCCTGGGGCTTTCCCCATTTTAACCTTCTTCATTGCTTCCACCACTTCCATCCTACTGATCTCTTCCTGTCTTCTAACAACCTTCCTTCTCCCAGCCATTCCCGAGCCACTTATACTTGCATTACTTTCATTCTTTATGTTCAACAGCTCATTAAAGTGTTCTCTCCATCTGTTCACTTTTTCTCTCTTCTCCACTAGTAATAAACCATTTTTATCTTTCACACCCGAACTAACTTCGTTGGCACCCTGTCTAACTCTCTTTACCTCTTTTTGGAACATTTTCTTACATTCCCTCCACTTTACATTCAAATTCCTTTCAAATTCCTCATCCACTCTCTTCTTACTCTCTCTTACTAATCTTTTCACCTCTTTCCTCCTCTCTACATATAACTCTCTCTTCTGTCTCTCAACTTCTTTGATGCCCCTGTTCCTCATCCACTCATTATATGCTTTCTTCTTTTGTGCCACAGGCTCTCTCACCTCTTCAGTCCACCATGCTGTTTCCTGAACCCCCTTTCGTCTTCTCTTCACTCCACACACCACCTCACATGCTGCACAGATTTCTTCTGTGAATATCTTGCACACATCTTCCACATCCCCCATCTGCTCCAATCTATATTTATCCAATCGCTCCTCCACTTCCCTTTTATATTCAGCCTTTATTCCATCCTCTTGTATCTTTTCTACCCTCCTTGTAAGAACTACTGTCCTTCCCTTCTTCTCTTCCTCCATTTTGTTTGGACCCTGATTCTGATCACCACCAAGTGGTGGTGAGAAAGTCCACTCTCTTGCATCCATTACACATCATCTCATCCTTTCATCCACTCACACAGTCAGTCATTGCCTTCCATTCATTCAGTTTACCATCTACCCTTCTCAACACTCGCCATGTATACCTATGGATCATTTTGTGCCTGAAGAGGGTGTTAGCTATCACCAACCCCCTCCCAACACAAATGTCCACTAAAGCACTGCCATTCTCATCCATCTCTGTAGGTACACCCCACTCACCAACCACTCTGTCCACCTTCACATTCCCTACTTTTCCATTCATATCTCCAATCAGACAAACTCTCATTCCTTTCAGACTTTTCCGGACATGCTTCCACATTTGTCCAGAAGTCTTCTCTCACTCTACTTACACGATCTTGTGTTGGCCCATACATGCACACAATCGGCCATGTTTGTAATCCAACTTTCACTCTTACCCATACAATTCGTGAGCCAACTGATCCATACTTTCTTATATTCCCCTTCCATCTGTTACTCACAACAATACACACTCCTTCTTTTGCCCTCTCATTGTCACCTACTCCCACGCATATACCCCACATATACTCTGGAGATTTCAATACAAATATTAATTGGAATACTGTACTCAAGAAATAAAAACCAGGAAAGCTTTTGGGAGCAAAAGCTCCTGGACCTTGTGCAGGAGTTTTTCCTAACGCAACATGTAAAAGAAAGCACCAGAAAAAGAGGACATGATGTACCATCAGTACTAGATCTTATATTTACTAGGCAAGAAAATGATATCGACAGTATTATGTATCACCCTCCATTCAGCAAAAGTGACCATGCAGTATTAGATTGCAACTTCAGGATTGCATATGACACAGTTTACAGTAATGAAAGTTACAAAAGGAGCCTTAACTACAAAAAGGGCAATTATCATGACCTTAAGAAATACTTCTTTGAAATAGATTGGGAAAAAGAGCTTAGAGGACAAGATTTAAATGTTATATATAGAAAATTCTGTGAACTTTATGAAATAGGAGTCCAAAATTACATCCCTCAGCACAAAGAAACAGAAATGAAAATAAACAAATGGTTTAATAGAGAATGTAAAAAATCAAAAGAGAAATGAGACTTGTTGTGGAATAGATACAGAAGACACAATAGTGAGAGGGCATATAACAACTAAATAGGCAAGAAATGAATACACAAGAATAAGGAGAGAAGCCCAAAAACAGTTTGAGGAGGACATCATTAACAAAAGTAGTGACCAGACGAAGCTATTTTACAGCTACATCTGAAACAAAACCAAAGTAAAAGATAAAATACAATCCATTACGGATGAAGGGATCTTATATACAGAAGAGAGAGCTATATCTGAACTACTAAATAAGAACTTCCAATCAGTTTTTACAGAAGAAAATAATTTTGAGAGGGGTGATATGGAACTTGCATGCCCAAACATATTACCAGATATACAAATATCAGAAAAAGAAATACAGAAAGAGTTAAGTAAATTAGACAAAGGAAAAGCAAATGGTCCAGACGAAATTTCATGTTGGGTGCTACATGAATGTGCAAAGGATTACGTAGACCATTATCATTAATATTCAAGGAATCCATGGGTCAAGTTAAACTACGAGATATTTGGAAAAAAGCAAACATTGTCCTCTTATTCAAGAAAGGAAGTAGACAAAATCCATTCAACTACCGACCAGTATCACCAACCAGTGTTATTAATAAGATACTGGAAAAGCTAATAAGAAAAGTTTGGGTAAACCATCTAGAAGAACACAATATGATAACAGAAAGGCAGTTTGGTTTCAGAAAGGGAAAATCATGTGTTACTAATTTATTAAGCTACTATGAAGAGTTGCAGAAACACTACAGAAAAGAGCAGGATGAGTGGACATTATCTATCTAGATTTCAAAAAAGCATTTGACAGAGTACCGCACCAAAGACTTTTATGGAAACTGTACCATCAGGGAGGAATCCAAGGCAAACTCTAGTGTTGGATGCAAGATTTTCTCAGAAAAAGGGAAATGAGAACAGTACTAAAGGGAAATTACTCATCATGGAGGGAAGTGACTAGTGGAGTTCGACAGGGCTCTGTGCTAGCACCAATTATGTTTTTAGTGTATATAAATGACATGGATAATAATATTGGAAATGAAAGCTATCTAAATATATTTGTCGATGATTTCCTCTAACTATCCTATGCACTACACCACATGCGCTTTACATATTACACAATGTATCCCACTACATTAAAGGGCTTGACACCAGCAAGGGCATGCGGCCAGAAACCTTTGCTCCCGCTACCTAGTGGCGGACTTTGGGGGAAGGCGTGACTGGGGTTCCGCCGGCATAGGTCATGGGTCCGGGGCGAGATGGGACTCGAACCTGTGCTAGAGGGTACAGGGCATTGCGGTTCCCAGGCTGCCGCTTCCGCTCAGTAGAGAGGGGCCCGAACCTGGGAGTAGCGCCCCAGGAGGCTGCCCTATCAGTGGGTGTATAATGGCGGGGCAGTTGCAGTGCCAAGCCGCACTCGGAGAGTGTCCCTGCAGCTGTCCTGGCAGGGTGCCCCGAGGCCACTACCACAGCCACTGGTAAGCTGGTGGGCTAGGGGTCCCAGATCCATTGCCTGGACCTGAGACTGTGTAATGGGTCGGGCCTTTGGAATGTTTACCCCCCTTTATCTTACAGACTAAGAACTACAAATACAAGCATCGAAGCAACCCTGAGGACAGCAAATCACCCAGGGGGTTTAGGGTGGGTTCGTGGAATGTGGGAAGTTTGAGAGGAAGAGCGGGGGAAGTCGCTGAGGCATTCAGTTGGAGGTGGGTGGATGTGGCATGTTTGCAGGAAGTATGGTACAGGGGTGGATCAGCCAGAAAGAATGTTGGGAAGGATTGCTACTATAAGTTGTTTTGGCAGGGGGGAACTGACGGATATGGGGGTGTGGGTGTGTTGGTTGCAGAGAAATGGGTGGAATATGTCATGAATGAGAGTGATAGAATATTAGTAGTGAAAATTTTGATCGGGCGGAAAATTATTTCAGTTATATCGGCATATGCTCCACAGGTAGGATTGGATGACGCAGAGAAGGATAGACTTTGGGATGCTTTAATACGTGTAGTAAGTGGTATGGGTGATGATGGGGTAGTGGTTCTGGGAGGGGATTTAAATGGTCATGTGGGTGAAGCAGCTCAAGGTTATGAAGGAGTCCATGGAGGATGTGCATATGGTGTGAGGAATGCAGAAGGGGAAAGAATACTCGAGTTTGGGGAGGCTATGGACATGATTGTGTGCAACACACATTTTAGGAAAAGAATGAGCAGGTTGATTACGTACGAGTCCGGGGGAAATAGTAGTCAGATAGATTATTTTCTGGTCAGAAGGGTTGATAGGAGATTAGTGAGGGATGTTAAAGTTATAGGAAGCGAGGTGTGTGCAGCAGCACAAACTGCTGATTTGTGATGTGGTGCTTAAGGAACGAGTGATGAGAAGGAGGACATATGTACCTAGGAGGAAAATATGGAAGCTGGGAAACCAATCAGTAAGGGATGCCTTTTATAGTGAGGTGAGGAGAGTGGTGGCTAAACAGGAAGCCGTAGATAGAGGCGTTAATGAACAGTATAGAGCCCTTAAGAACAACCTCTTGAGAATACCGATGCAATATGCGGTTGGACAAGAGGCCCACCAAGACATAAAGTAACTTGGTGGTGGGATGAGGGTGTAGAAGCTGCAGTTAAGGAGAAAAGAAGGCTTTTCCGGGAATGGAAGAAGGGTGGTAACAGGGAGGAGTACTTGGCTGCCAAGCACAGGGCTAGAAGAGAGGTATACAGGGCGAAGTCTGAGTCACAGAGACTTTTACTTGATAATCTAAATCATGGAGAAAGGAAAAATATGATTTTTAGGGTGGCAAATCAGGTGAAGAGGGATAATCAGAACATTGTAGGTGAGCAGTGTGTGAAGAATGATGATGGAAGGGTAGTGGTGAACAGTGAGGATATTAAAGATGCATGGAGAGAGCATTATAGCCGGTAGTTGAATGAGGAGTCTGATTGGGATAGAGAAGGTTTGGAGCCAGCTGATCCAGTGTTTGGCCATTGGCCTTTGATTGACGCTGCTACTGTGAGTCAGGCAATAGGCAGGATGCGGGTGGGGAAGGCGGCAGGTGTGTCTGGGTTGACTGCTGAAATGTTGAAGGCCTCAGGAGATACTGGGATGAGGTTAGTCTATCTATCTACCTATCTACTGCCAGACGCCTCAATCCCGAACGGGGTGGCCACAAACAAATCGCCTCCATGTCACTCTGTCCCCTGCCATTTCACTACCACGCTCCCAACTCACACCCCCCTCTCTCATATACCTCTCCACTCCATCCCTCCATCTCATCCTCGGCCTCCCCCTCCCTCTCGCCCCCTCCACCTCACTCACATACACTCTCCTCGTCAATCTTTCACTCTCCATCCTCTCCACATGCCCAAACCACCTTAACGTGTTTCTCCTAACGCTTCCCATCACGTCCTCAACCACACCACAACGCTCCTTCACTTCCTCGTTTGTTAGTCTGTCTCTCTATGTGACTCCACATGCTCCTCTCAAATAACTCATTTCCACTGCTCTCACTCTTGACTTCTGTCCTTCCAACAGGGTCCAAGCTTCACTTCCATATGTCAGAGTTGGTCTCACAATACTGTCATGTAACAACTTTTCACTTCCATGCTCACCTCCCTGTTTCTTATCACTGCTTTCAACGAACCAGCAACCTTCCTTCCCTGCTGTACCCTTTCGAGCACTTCACCCTCCAGACTACCATCCTTACTCATCACACTGCCCAAGTACTTAAATTCACTCACATCACTGACCTGATAAATATGGTTATATATGAGTGTGTTGTCCCAGATGATTGGCTGAAGAGTGTAATTGTAAATGTGTACAAAGGGAAGGGTGATGCCCTGGAAAGGGGAAATTACAGAGGTATAAAGCTTTTAGATCAGATAATGAAAGTAATGGAGAGAGTTCTAGAAGGTATGATTAGAGAAAGAGTGAATATCGATGAGATGCAGTTTGGGTTGGACCACTGATGCCATATTCATTGTTCGACAGCTTCAGGAAAAATATATTAGAAAGAAAAGAGAATTGTATTTTGTTTTTATTGATTTGGAAAAGGCCTTTGACAGAGTCCCTAGAGAGGTGGTGAAGTGGGCAATGAGAAAGCTAGGGTTGGAAGAGTGGCTTGTTAGGGTGGTTATGGCCATATACATGGGTGCTCGCACCCAGGTAAGAGTGAATGGAGCTTTGAGTGATGAGTTTTCCGTGAATGTTGGTGTGCATCAGAGGTCAGTTCTGAGTCCCTTGTTGTTTATCATGGTGCTTGAAGCCCTCTCACGTGACTTCAGAGATGGGCTGCCATGGGAGATGTAGTATGCTGATGATTTGGTGTTGATTGCAGAGAATGAAAAGGAGGTGGAGAAAAGATTTAAGAAGTGGAGAGATGGTATGGGGTACAAGGGCTTAAGGGTAAATGCAGATAAAACAAAAGTGATGATATCTAGGGTTGGTGGTGGTACAATCAGAGGAGAGGGAGAGTGGCCATGTGCAGTTTGCCACAAGGGTGTGGGAAGTAATTCCATCTTGTGTAGTGTTTGTGATAAATGGGTACACAAGAGATGTAGTGGTATTAGAGGTAGACTGCGAGATGAGGCTGATTTCATGTGTGCGGCGTGTCAGGGAGAGCAGGTGGAGATTGTTAGGCGTGAGAGGGTTGAACTTGCAGGTGAGTCTCTTGAGTGTGTGGAGGAGTTTTGTTATTTGGGAGACATGTTATGTGCCGGAGGTGGGGCTGGAGTTAGCTCGGTTGCTAGGGTGAGAAGTGGTTGGAAGAAGTTCAGGGAGCTGTTGCCTCTCCTGACATTGAGAGGACTCTCCTTACGTGCTAAGGGGTCTTTGTATGCAGCATGTGTTAGGAGTGTGATGCTGTTTGGTAGTGAGACCTGGGCAGTAAAGGAAGAGGATATTCGCAGGTTTAAACGTACAGAAATGACAGTGATTAGGTGGATGTGCAGTGCGTCCCAGCGTGCAAGGCCTTGGGGGGGCTGGGTTTACGATGAAAGAGTTGAGAGGTAGGATGGGACTGGAGTGTATTGGTTTTGTGATGAGGAGAGGTAGGCTGAGGTGGTTTGAACATGTGGAGAGGATGGGGGATGATAATTGGGTACAGAGGGTGAGAGGTGTTAATATTGGGGGAGAGGTAGACCGAGAAAGACATGGGACGAGGTCATTAAGTGTGACTTTAGGGTTAAGGGACTGAACAGGGAGGCTGCCAGGGATCGAGCAGCATGGCGAGCCGCCATTAGGTGACCAAGGCCGATGCATGGAAGCATGTTGGAGCCTTCAAAAATGAAACGATGGAAAAATACAAAGGAGAATTACTAACATAGACTTTTGTAAAGAGCTACAAGAAGAATTAAATAAACTTCATGAATCGAGTAATACATGGCAAATGGAATTCAATGTGGACAAGTGTCATGTAATCAAGTTTGGTAAAAGTGGGAAAAGACCAGATTGGGATTATAAATTAGGAAGTAAAACCCTAAGCACATCAGAAAGAGAGAAGGACTTAGGTGTGATTATCAATAACAGACTAACTCTGGCTGACCACAAATGAAAAGGTATAGAACATGTATACACTGCTTGCAAATATGAGAACAGCATTCACATACATTAACGAAGACATGCTGAGGAAGATAATGACATCTTTCATCGGACCAACCCTGGAGTATGCATTAGTAGTCTGGAATCCTCATCTCAAAAAACACATAGATAAGACTGAAAAAGTTCAAAGGGCTGCTACAAGATGGGTACCAAGCTAAAGGGATGTAAGCTATGAAGAAAGATTAGAAAAACTGAATCTGCCAACACTACAGGAGAGAAGAAAAAAATGAGATATGATTATGCTACATAAATGCATATCAGCGAAAGAGAAAATAGACGTAAATGAATATATAACCTATGGGGAAGTATCAGCAAGAGGACAGAGCAAAAAACTGCATGAAAAGAAAGGTGATAAAGATGTAAGGAAATTTAGTTTCCCAAATAGGGCAATTGATCAGTGGAATGCACTACCGAATGAAATACTGTGTCAAAACAATTCATAAATTTATGGAGATGTATGATAAAAATGGTTTAAGACACAGGACAATACGAGCTTGACTCATTCCTGTAAAGATACAGTTAGGTAAGACCAATTAGGTAAGGTAAGAACACACACACTCACACACAGGTCACTGATGGAGACAGACGTCTTCCTGGATCGCAGGGAAATAATCGCTGAATCAGCGGCGCAAGGAAACCAGCCTATTGTGACTATGTAAATGAGTGTGTGAGTGGTGGTCCCGTCGGACATTAGTTTAAAAAAATAAAAATACGCGGGTTTCGGGATAAAGAGGACATGATACAGTAGAATTGAAAAGTTTCCATATGGTTGAATTATGGCAGAGAGCAACGGCAGTTTGTTTACATCTGGAGAAAGGGAATTTGTGGGCTTCTTCGACGAAGATGCGAGAAATGGAAGTACCAAACTGAATCAAACAAGAGTAGCAGGAGTAGAAAAAACGGCGGAGAGAAATGTCTAGGAATTAGAAAAGGTATGGGTAGTAATTAGAGAGCTGCAGGAGTGGACCTTAGAACAGGAGAGAGAGATCAAAGTCTTACAGAACAAGCTGGAAAAACTTTACACACGCAGTGTGGAACAAGAAAGAGAAGTCACGGAATTAAAAGCGAGTAATGAATCTGCCACAAATGAAATAGAACAGCTCAAGAGGGAAAACAAGAGGTTGGAAGAAGAAAGAGACAGAATGAAAAGTAAATTAGATGAGTATGATTCAAAATCAAGGATGCAAGATGAACATATTAAGGAAATCAAGGAGCAACAAAAGGGGTGGAAGAAAAGTCAGGAGGAAGGGAGTGTAAATTTGAAAGAGATTATAGAACAACAAAGCAAGGAAAAGGTGGAGAAGGAAGTGGTTAGGGTACTGAAAAGTAGAGAATCTTTAGTCAGGGATGTAGCAGATAAGAAAAAATGTGTAATAATTTTAGAGGTAAAAGAAAAGCGTATCACAATAAGATCTGAAAGAGAAAGAGAAGAATTGAGTAAAGTTAAAGAAATAATATCAGTAGTCATGGAGGGTAACAATGAAGCCCAAGAAGAGATTGAAGAAGTGTTTAGGTTAGGTAAGTACGAGGAATTAGGGGCGAGGCCATTGAGGGTGAAGTTTAAGTTCCAGGCAATAGTAAATGAAATCATGAATAGGACATGGAAATTGGCAGACAAAGAGGGGTTCGAAAATGGCTGGTTAAGGAGAGATGCCAATGAGGAAGAAAGAGCTAAAATAAAGGAGTTCGTAAAGGAAGCTAAGGCAAAAAACAAACTGAGAACAGAGAAGGAGAAGACAGTGTTTTATTGGAGAGTTATGGACCAGAAATTGAGGAAGTGGTACCGACGGAGAGGAGAAGAAAAGATGGTATAAGTAATAACGAAAAAAGTTTGAAAGTGGCGTACACAAACATTGATGGACTAATATCGGCAGTGTTAGAAATCAACGATTTCTTGAGGGTACATGAACCTGATGTTATGTGCTTTGTAGAGACCAAGTTAAAGGAGACTATTGATATCCATATGGGAGATGGCAAATACAAATTGTGGAGAAGAGACAGAAAAGATAAAATGGGAAGAGGAGTGATGATAGCAGTGAAGAACAACTTAAGTGTAGATTCTGTGGAAATGGGAGGGGGTAGGGCTGAAGTGATAAACATGAAATTAGAATCTGGAGAGAACTGTAAGAGAGATATAGTAGTAGTATATGTTCCACCTAAGACAAGAGCATGGATTGATGATGAATACGAGGAGATATTGTCAGACATGGTTAGTTATCTACAGAAAGTGATTGAGAAAAGCAGCAGTATAATTCTAATGGGTGATTTTAATTGTAAAGAGGTGAACTGAGAGGAATGGGACTCAGGAAGTGATGAAGACGAAGATTCGTGGGGCACGTAGTGGGTCAAAGAAGAGACACGATTCTGAGGTGATGACACACCAGCAAGATTAGATTTACTGCTAACCAAAGAACCTGACGTAATTGAATCCTTGAAGTATTTGTGTCCTATAGGAAAAAGTGAACACGTGGTCATTGAGTTCCAGATGATAATAGGGAACGTGGTGCCAGGAGACGAGCTTTATAGGCAGGGAAGATACAACTTTGGGAAAGCAAACTTTATGGAATTGAGAAATTTTTTTGAAAATGCAGATTGGAGAAAATTCAGAGAAACAAGAGAGATTCAGAGGAAGTGGGATATCTTTCTAGACCTCTATAATTCAGGAGTGGAAAAATATGTTCCAAGAGTAAGTGGGAAAGAAAACAGGAAAAAAGAGTGGTTTAATAGAAGGTGTATGATAGCGAAAAAAGAGAGGGACATGGCATGGAACAAATGGAGAAAGAGAGGTAATAACAGAACATAGAAAGAATATAAAAGAACTAGAAATGAATATACAAGAATTCACAGAGTGGAAGAAATGAACTTTGAAAAAGGTATAATCGACAAATGTAAGGATGAACCCAAATTGTTTTATAGATTTGTTAATGGCAAATTGAAACAAAAAGAAGGAATCACCAAACTGAAAGTAGAAGGAGAGGTCTATAATGATGCGGCAGTGCAATTTGAAATAATGAACTAATGTTTCCAATCAGTTTTTACTAATGAAGGGGATTTTGTGGAGGGGGAGGGAGTGACTAGGAATGTAGTGATAAAAGATATAAAAGTGGAAGTGCAGGAAGTGTACAAATTACTGGAAACTCAAGATGTAAGGAAAGCCCCAGGACCAGATGGAATTTCAAATTGGGTACTAAAGGAATGCAGAGAGCAACTGGCAGATAAGATTCACAGTTTAATTGTGTGTTCGCTGGAAGAAGGGAAAGTGCCTCGGGAATGGAAGAGAGCAAATTTGGTACCAATTTACAAGGGAGGAAACAAGGAAGAACCCCTGAACTATAGACCAGTGTCCTTAAGCAGCATGGTTGCAAAATTGTGCGAGAAGATTCTGAAAGATAGGAGGATAAAATATCTGGAAGAGATGAATATTTTGACCGAAAGTCAATTTGGATTCAGAAGTGGAAGGTCATGTGTTTCCAACTTGTCGAGCTTTTACTCAAGAGCGATTGATGTGCTGCAGGAGAGAGATGGTTGGGTGGATTGTGTATATTTAGATTTGGAGAAGGCCTTTGACAAGGTACCCCATAAGAGACTAATGTGGAAATTAGAGCATATAGGAGGACTGAAGGGTAACCTCCTGGAATGGATGAGAGACTTTTTGAGAGACAGACAAATGAAGAAAGTAATAAAGGACAGGATGTCTGGATGGAGAGAAGTAACAAGTGGTGTCCCACAGGGCTCAGTGTTGGCGCCAGTAATGTTCCTGATTTACGTAAATGATATGGTACATGGAGTGAACAGTTATGCAAGTCTGTTTGCTGATGATGGAAAGATCTTGAGGAAGGTAGAAGTTGAAAGGGACTGTAAAATGCTGCACGAGGATCTGGATAGGATACATGACTGGAGCCGGATGTGGGAAATGAAATTCAATGCAAAAAAAATGTAAAATTTTGGAAATGGGTAAAAGTACCAAGAGACCATCACTGAATTATGTGATGGGTAATGAACCAATCACAAAAGCAAGAGAAGAGAAAGATTTAGGAATGCTGGTCCAGGCTAGTTTGTCACCTGAAAAACACATTAACAAGATTGTTAGAGAGACATATAAACTCTTGACCAACATAAGAGTGGCATTTCATTATATGAATGAAGAGATGATGAAAAACTGATAGAGGCCATGATCCGCCCCAGGTTAGAATATTCAGCAGTAGTGTGGTCCCCACACAAATAGAAAGATATAGACAAGATTGAGAGAATACAAAGAACAGCAACCAAGATGGTCCCCAGTCTGGCAGATCTGTCATACAGTGAGAGGCTAGAAAGGCTGAATTTGCCATCCTTAGAGGAAAGGAGAGAGAGGGGTGACATGATTGCAGTGTTCAGGACCATGATGGGAGTAGATAAAATTGACAGAGAAGATCTGATTTTATGGGATAAGAGAGCAACAAAGGGACATGGACTGAAACTGAAGAAGCCACACTGCTTGAAGGACATCAAGAAATATAGTTTTCTGTATAGATGCATAGACCTGTGGAATAGAATGGACAAAGAGATCGTCCGGTCTAAAAACTTAAACGAGTTTAAAGCAAAATTTGACTTACTGAGAAAAAGAGACGGGACCCCACGAGCCTAGTTCATTTCCTGTATATCACAGTTAGGTAAATACACACACACACAAAAAGATGTCTAACTCAAGAATGGGAATACTAAAAGAGAAAAGGGAGGAGGCAAAAACAAAGAACGAGGGAAGATCAGAGGAAGAGAGGAGTACTTTTTTTTTACAAAGTACTTGGATTGCAGATTCGAGGCTGGTACGTAACCAACAGGAACGAAAAGGAGGATGGTAGGAGACTCAAGTTATGGCAAGTATGTAAGCAAGATGGTTAGGTTGATGTACTCAAATGTAGTTGTAATGGTGTCTGAATTATTAGAGATAAACGACATCATCAGAGAAAAGGAACCACACATTATTTGCCTAACTGAAACAAAATTAACCCCAAAGATATCCAACGATACCCTAAACTTACAGGAATACAAAAAATGGAGAAAAGACAGAAATTTAAGAAAGGGAGGAGGAATTATAATTTTAACAAAGAATAATCTACAAGTCAGAAAATAGAACTAGATATACCCTCACAAGAAGAACTTATTGCATTGGAAATTAACACATCTGAAGGGAAATTAACTGTGGCAGATTTATACGTGCCACCCAAAACAAACACTTGGTAAAGAGGCGAATGTCAAGATCTGGCAGAACGTACTATTCAGAGTTTAAGAACATTATTACATAGAATGGAAGAGAAATGTGAAAGAATTATATTAATTGGAGACTTCAATTCAAATATGAAGTGGATTACTTTAGATGTTAAAAGTTGTGAAAGCTGTTGGGATCAAAAGTTCCTACATCTTGTCGTGAAAACTGTTGGGATCAAAAGTTCCTAGATCTTGTTGTAAAACTGTTGGGATCATAAGTTCCTAGATCTTGTGCAGAAGTTTTTCCTAACACTGCATGTAAAGGAAAACACCAGAAAAAGAGGACTTGATGATCCATCAGTACTATATCTTACATTTACCAGGCAAGAAAATGAAACTGATAATATAACGTATCACCCCTCATTCGGCAAAAGTGACCATGCAGTATTAAATTGTAACTTCAGGATTGCATATGACGTTACCAGCAATGAGAGGTACAAAAAAAGTCTAAATTAGGGCAATATCAAGACCTGAAGAAGTACTTCTTATAAATAGATTGGATATAAGTATTTAGAGGACAAGATTTAAATATTATATATATTTAATTCTGTGATCTTTATGAAATAGGAGTCCAAATTTATATCCCACAGCACAAAGCAACAGAAATGAAAATAGAGAGATGGTTTAATACAGAATGTAAAAAATCAAAAGAAAAAAAGAAACATACTGTGGGATAGATACAGAAGACACAATAGTAAGAGGGCATATAACAGTTACAAACAGAGAAGAAACTATTATACAAAGATAAGGAGGGAGGCTCAGAGACAGTTTGTTTAAGGAGGATGTTATAAATAAAAGTAGTGATCAACCAAAGCTTTTTTATAGCTACATCCGAAGCAAAACCTAAGTTAAAGATAAAACACAGTCCATTACGGGTGAAGGGATCATCTATACACAAGAGAAAGATATTTGTGAATCACTAAATAAAAATTTCCAATCAGTTTTTACAAAAGAAAGAAATTTTGAGAGAGATGATATGGAACATGCATACCCACATGTATTACTAGATATACAAATATCAGAAAAAGAAGTACAGGAAGAGTTACAAAGGAAATGCAAATGGTCCTGACGAATTTTGGGATGGGTGCTATGTGCATGTGCACAAGAGTTAAACAGATCATTGTATTTAATATTCAAGGAATCCTTAGGTCAAGGTAAACTGCCTGATATTTGGAAGAAAGCAAACATTGTTCTCCTATTCAAGAAAGTGAATAGACAAAATCCACTCAACTGATGACTAGTATCACTGACCAGTGTTGTAAGTAAAATACTAGAAAAGCTATCTATCTATCTATCTATTGCCAGACGCCTCAATCCCGAATGGGGTGGCCACAAACAAATCGCCTCCATGTTACTCTGTCCCCTGCCACTTCACCACCACGCTCCCAACTCACACACCCCTCTCTCATATACCTCTCAACTCCATCCCTCCATCTCATCCTCGGCCCCCTCCTCCGTCTCTCCCCCTCCACCTCACTCACATACACTCTCCTCGTCAATCTTTCACTCTCCATCCTCTCCACATGCCCAAACCACCTTAACGTGTTTCTCCTAACGCTTCCCATCACGTCCTCAACCACACCACAATGCTCCTTCACTTCCTCATTTGTTAGTCTGTCTCTCCATGTGACTCCACATGTTCCTCACAAATAACTCATTTCCACTGCTCTCACTCTTGACTTCTGTCCTTCCAACAGGGTCCAAGCTTCACTTCCATGTGTCAGAGTTGGTATCACAATACTGTCATGTAACAACTTTTTCACTTCCATGCTCACCTCCCTGTTTCTTATCACTGCTTTCAACGAACCAGCAACCTTCCTTCCCTGCTGCACCCTTTCGAGCACTTCACCCTCTAGACTACCATCCTTACTCATCACACTGCCCAAGTACTTAAATTCACTCACATTCTCCATTTCCTTCCCATCCAATCTCACTGTACACTCACTGGCTTCACTTCTCTCAAAGACCATCACTTTACTCTTCCCCACATTCACCTTTAGATTCCGTTTCTTACACACTCTCCCAAACTCATCTACCAAGCCTTGCAGCTCCCCTTCGTCTTCACTCAACAACACAGTATCATCTTCAGACAACAGTACTGGGAGTTTCCAAACACTGCCCTCTCTCACTAGGGCCACTCCAACATCCACTGCCCGACCTTGTATCTCTTTTATAACCCCATCCATCTACAGATTGAACAACCATGGAGACATGACACATCCTTGTTTCAATCCAACCGTCAAATGGAAAGATTCACTCAGTTTGCCATCCACACGCACTGCAGCCTTAGCACCCTCATACATACTCTTCACTGCCTTCAGTAACTTCCCATCCACTCCATATATTCATAATACCTTCCACAAACCTTGTCTATCCACCCTGTCATATGCTTTCTCCAGATCCATGAAGGCTGCATACAACTTCTTGCCCTTCTCTAGAAACTTTTCCACTAAGGATCTAAGAATGAATATCTGGTCTACACAACCTCTTCCCTTCCTAAAACCTCCTTGTTCTTCTCCAACTAATTCCTCAGTAATTTCCCTAACTCTGTCAGTAAGTATCCTACCATATATTTTTCCTACTACACTGAGAAGGCAAATGCCCCTATGATTACCACACACTGCTTTTTCCCCTTTTCCTTTGTACAGAGGAATAATTATACCTGACTTCCAATCCTCCGGGACTCTACCCTCCTCCCAAGCCAATCTGCACACCTTCCACATCCATTCTATTACTATCTCTCCCCCATGCTTCAGCATTTCACCACACACTCCATCAATTCCTGGGGCTTTCCCCATTTTAACTTTCTTCATTGCTTCCACCACTTCCATCCTGGTGATTTCTTCCTCTCTTCTCACAACCCTCCTTCTCCCTGCCATTCCCCAGCCACTTATACTTGCATTACTTTCATTCTCTATGTTCAACAGTTCATTAAAGTGTTCTCTCCATCTGTTTACTTTTTCTCCCTTCTCCACTAGTAATCTACCATTTTTATCTTTCACACCCCCACTGNATACTTCCTCCTGTCTTTCCCTTCTTCTCTTCCTCCATCTTGTTTGGATTCTGATTCTGGCCACCACCAAGTGGTGGTCAGAAAGTCCACTCCCCCAACCTCTATATACTCTTGCATCCATTATACATCTTCTCATCCTTTCATCCACACACACATAGTCAATCATTGCCTTCCGTTCATTCATTCCCCCGTCCTCTCTTCTCACCACTCGCCATGTATACCTATGGATCATTTTGTGCCTGAAGAGGGTATTAACTACCACCAACCCCCTCCCAGCACAAATGTCCACTAAAGCACTGCCATTCTCATCCATCTCTGCAGGCACACCCCACTCACCAACCACTCCATCCACCTTCTCATTCCCTACTTTTCCATTCATATCTCCAATCAGAAACACTCTCTCATTCCTTTCAAACTTTTCCAAGCAGGCTTCCACATTTGTCCAAAACTCTTCTCTCACTCTACTTACACGATCTTGCGTTGGGGCATACACGCACACAATTGCCCACATTTGTAGTCCAGCTTTCACTCTTACCCACACAATCCTTGACCCAACTGATCCATACTCTCTTACATTCTCCTTCCACCTGTTGCTCACAACAATACACACTCCCTCTTTCACCCTCTCATTCTCACCCACTCCCGCGCATATAACCCCATCCATATTCCCATTCTCTCACACTCACCTCGCCATTTAGTTTCAGTTATTCCATATATATCCACTTTCGCACTCTCAAGCACCTGTACAATCTCTCTCTCTCTTTCACCTCATCATTCATACCCCTCACATTCCAGGTCGCAATCTTTATCTCGTCCTTTGTCCGTCCCTTTATTGTCAACTTTTGGTCAGTTCTGGTCCGAGGCTTCCTGTTCGTATTTTTAGTTAGTTGTTTTTACGGGGTGGGGCACAAGCCCACCACCAACCCTTTTAGTTGCCTCTTACGACAAGCAGGGATATTGGGGGAGAATTCTTGAAGAACCCCCTACCCCCAGGGGTGAGAATCCCCCGAGCTAGACCTTACAATGAGATCATATAGCCCCGCTAGGTAACAGGAGGGCGCTACCCCTCCCGGCACGGCAGTCCCGGGCGCGGCTTGAACTCCCAACTCCCCGGTCCCGAGCTCGATGCTCTACCTCTGAGCCACCGTGCCCCCCACATTTTTCTAGAAAAGCTGATAAAGAAATTTTGGGTAAAACATCTAGAACACAGTGTGATAACAGAGGCAGTTAGGTTTTAGAAAGGGAAAATCATGTGTTACTAATCTATTAAGCTAATGATAAGAGTTACAGAAACATTACAGAAAGGAGAAAGATGGGTGGACAGTGTCTATTTAGATTTAAGAAAATATTTGACAGATTGCTGCACCAAAGACTTTTATGGAAACTGTACCATCAAGGAGGTATCCATGGCAATCTGTACTGTTGGATGCAGGATTTTCTTAGAAAAAGGGAAATGAGAACAATATTAAGGGGAAAATACTCATCATGGAGGGAAGTGACCAGTGGAGTGCCACAGGGCTCGGTCCTGGCACCAATTATGTTTTTAGTATACGGTATATAAATGACAGTAACACTGGAAATGGAAGCTATCTAAATATGTTTACAGGATGCAAAAATTCAAAGGAAAATTTCTAACACAGATTCTTGCAAAGAGCTGCAAGAGGAATAAAACAAGCTTCATGAATGGAGCAATAAATGGCAAATGGAATTCAGTGTGAACAAGTGTCATGTAATTAAATTTGGTAAAAGTGAGAACAGACCTGATTAGGATTATAAGTTAGGAAGATGAACCCTACACATATCAGAAAGAGAGAAGGACCTAGGAGTAATTATCAATAACTGACTATCTCCAGATGACCATATCAGTGAGAAGGTACGTAACATGTATACATTGCTTGCCATTATGAGAATAGGACTCATATAAATGAAGACATGCTGAGAGATAATAACAACCCTGGAATATGCATCAGTAGTCTGGAATACTCATCTCAAGAACACGTAAATAAGATTGAAAAAGTAAAAAGGTCTGCCACAAGATGAATACTAAGCTTAAGGGATCTAAGCTATGAAGAAAGATTAGAAAATCTGAATCTACCAACACTACAGGAGAGAAGGAAAGAGGAGACATGATTATGCCATATAAATTCATCTCCGTGGAAGAGAAAATAGACATAAATGAATATATAACCTATGGGGAAGCATCAGCAAGAGGACACTGCAAAAAACTACATAAAAAGAGAGGCGATGGAGATGTAAGGAAATTCAGTTTCCCAAATAGGGCAATTGATCAGTGGAATGCACTACCAAATGAAGCAGTGTGTGCCAGACTATTCACAAATATAAGGATGTGTATGATAAAAGTGGATTAATTAACGGGAAAGTACAAGCATGACTCATTCCTGTAAAGATGCAATTAGGTAAGAACACACACACACGCACACACAAGAAGCAAGAGGTCCAGGAAGATATGAGGAATAAAAAGTGCTCACTGTCTACTCACTTTATGTAGTGCTGCTCTCAGGTTTCTGCCCTTTCCTCTCTTCCATCCTTTTTGCCTTCCATCCTCTTCTGTCTTTCTTTTCTTCATTCTTTCCTTGTCCTTCTGCATACAGGTGACTTTACACTCCTTCTTCTGTCTTTCTCTCCTCTTCCTTCTGCCTTTGGGTGACTCTACTCTGAGTGAGACGCCAAATGGTTTCCTGTACACCAGAAAGCCATTTACTACACTGGGTGGTAACCATATAACCAAATTTTGGCACCTGGTGGTTTAGCGGGTAATTACAGTGCTCCAATCAGATTGAGCTGGTGAAGGTTTATATCCAAGGAATGGTTGGGGTTTATTGCTCATGTAATGCCACTAAGGGATGAGTGAGGCTGGTCACTCTCATCTTAAATGTCTGGACCAACTTGCCTAGCCCCGAGCTCCTACGCTCCTCATGGGGCAACATAGGATTGGATGGTGGATGGATGGATGGAAAAGCCAATGGCCCTGATGAGATTTCATGTTGGATATTACAGGAAGGTGCAAAAGAGCTAAAGAGTCCATTATATTTAAACCCTTTGTACACGATGATGCTTTAGGTGTCATTAGGGTCTTTCCTTGTAAATACGCAGTGACGCCTTCAGTGTCATAAAACCATAAAATACTATATTCACAAAAAACAAAAAACAAAAACAAAAAAAATCCGGTCAATCTGCATCATTTTTGAGGCGTCATAGCTTGCCCGGCTCATGTCAAAAGTAATGAGTTGGCAACAGTGGGTCCCGATACCAGATATCAGCGAAAGCACATACAGGTTGATTAGTACCAAACCAGCTGTCAGGGGAGGAAGGTAGTGCGCAGTCCCTTCTCCCTTTAAATCAACTCTATTACCCACATCACGGCCACATGACGTATTTCACTATACCAGTAGCGCTTACGAGTATGTAGAGTTTTTGGGCACTATTGTGATTAGATCTGGTGTTTGCAATAGGAAATAAGGTGTTTGTGAAGCATTTGTGGCAGTTATCAGCAATTGGGCCAATGAAGATTGTGCTACTGTTTCTATCCCTGGCCCCAGAACTACACTGCCTCTACCCTGCACCAAATGTGAGTATTCAACTCTTAAAATGGTTACAATGAATCATGTGTAATACCCAGTGTGCAATGAAATTGCGAGACCATGCAGTAGGTTAGAGGGAGGCGGGAAACAGCTCTATAGTCACAAAACGGTGTGAGTACACCACTTTTTTTGCATTTTTCTCGAAATCTATGAGGCGTAGGAAAAATCTGATTATATCATGAGAAAGCTTATAAAATTCTGCATAAGATGATGAAATAAAAACATAACACTGCCAAGAAAAGTTTTTCGCTAGAGCTCTCCGAATGAAAACTCTGTTCTCTGTCAGAAAAAGTTTTTACTTTTTTACTTATTACTCAAAAACCATACCTCGTATCAAAATGCCACCTATCCCATTCAAAAGCTAACAAAATTCTCTTTTCAACTGATGGTTATAACATGTAGAGATGTGTGAGTAAACATTCGAGCTATGATGTTGGGAAGTGAGGTGAATGTTCCCGAATGTTTATTTACACTGCCTTTATGTGCATATAGTGTGTTTGTGTGTGTGTGTGTGTGTGTGTGTGTGTGTGTGTGTATTTACCCACCTAATTGTATTTACCTAACTGTGATATACAGGAAATGAGCTACGCTCGTGGGGTCCCGTCTCTGTTTCTCAATAAGTCAAATTTTGCCTTAAACTCATTTAAGTTTTTAGACTGGACAATCTCTTTGTCCAGGCTATTCCACAGGTCTATACATCTATACGGAAAACTATATTTCTTGATGTCCTTCGAGCAGCTTGGCTTCTTTAGTTTCATTCCGTGTCCTCTTGTTGCTCTCTCATCCCACACAAACAGATTTTCTTTGTCAATTTTATCTACTCCTATCATGGTCCTGAACACTGCAATCATGTCACCCCTCTTTCTCCTTTCCTCTAAGGAGGGAAAATCCAGCCTTTCCAGCCTCTCTCTGTATGACAAATCTGCCAGACTAGGGACCATCTTGGTTGCTGTTCTTTGTATTCTCTCAATTTTGGTTATATCTTTCTTTTTGTGTGGGGACCACACTACTGCTGCATATTCTAACCTGGGCCGGATCATGGCCACTATCAATTTTTTCATCATCTCCTCATCCATGTAATGAAATGCCACTCTTATATTGGTCAAGAGTTTATATGTCTCTCTCACTATCTTATTTATGTACTTTTCAGGTGACAAACTATCCTGGACCAGCACTCCCAAATCTTTCTCTTCTCTCGCTTTTCTAATTGGTTCATTACCCATCAAATAATTCAATGATGGCCTCTTGGTACTTTTACCCATTTCCAATATTTTACATTTTTTTTGCGTTGAATTTCATTTCCCACATCCGGCTCCAATCATATATCCTATCCAGATCCTCCTGTAGCATTTTACAGTCCTCTTCAACCTCTGCCTTTCTCAAAATCTTTGCATCATCAGCAAACAGGCTTGCGTAGCTGTTCACTCCATCTACCATATCATTTACATAAATCAAGAACATTACTGGTGCCAACACCGAGCCCTGTGGGACACCACTTGTTACTTCCCTCCATCCAGATGTCCTGTCCTTTATTACTGTCCTCATTTGTCTGTCACTCAAAAAGTCTCTCATCCAATCCAGGAGGCTTCCCTTCAGTCCTATATGCTCTAATTTCCATAATAGTCTCTTGTGGGGTACTTTGTCGAAGGCCTTCTCCAGATCTAAGTACAAATCCACCCAACCGTCTCTCTCCTGTAGCACGTCAATCGCCCTTGAGTAGAAGCTCAACAAGTTAGAAACACATGACATTCCACTTCTGAATCCAAACTGACTTTCAGTCAAAATATTCATCTCTTCCAGATATTTTATCCATCTATCTTTCAGGATTCTCTCACACAATTTCGCAACCATACTGGTTAGGGACACTGGTCTATAATTCAGGGGTTCTTCCTTGTTTCCTCCCTTATAGATTGGCACCACATTTGCCCTCTTCCATTCCCGAGGCACTTTCCCCTCTTCCAAGGAGCACACAGTTAAATTGTGAATCTTATCCGCCAGTTGTTCTCTGCATTCCTTCAGTACCCAATTAGAGATTCCATCCGGTCCTGGGGCCTTCCTTACATCTTGAGCTCCCAGTAATTTATACACTTCCTGCACTTCCACTTTTATATCTTTTATCACTACATTTCTAATCACTCCCTCTCCTTCCACAAACTCCCTTTTCTTAGTGAAAACCGATTGGAAACATTTGTTCATTACTTCAGCTTTCATTACTGCATCCTTGTAGACTTCTCCTTCTACTTTCAGTTTGGTGATTCCTTCCCTTTGCTTCAATTTGCCATTAACAAATCTATAAAAGAATTTGGGTTCATCCTTACATTTGTCAATTATACCTTTTTCAAAGTTCCTTTCTTCCTCTCTACGTATTCTTGTATATTCATTTCTAGTTCTTTTATATTCTTCCTTTTTTCTGATATTACCTCTCTTTCTCCATTTGTTCCATGCCATGTCCCTCTCTTTTTTCGCTATTATACACCTTCTATTAAACCACTCCTTTTTCCTGTTTTCTTTCCCACTTACTCTTGGCACATATTTTTCCACTCCCAAATTGTAGAGGTCTAAAAAGATATCCCACTTCCTCTGTATCTCTCTTGTTTCTCTGAATTTTCTCCAGTCTGCATTTTCAAAAAATTTTCTCAATTCTGCAAAGTTTGTTCTCCCAAAGTTGTATCTTCCTTGCCTATAAAGCTCATCTCTTGGCACCACGTTCCCTATTATCATCTGGAACTCAATGACCACATGATCACTTTTTCCTATAGGACAGATAATTTAATGATTCAGTTACATCAGGTTCTTTGGATAGTAGCAAATTTAATCTTGCTGGTGTGTCATCACCTCTGAATCGTGTCTCTTCTTTAACCCACTGTGTCATTACATTATTCATTGCTATATTTAACAATTTTGTGCCCCACGAATCTTCGCTGCCTCCCGAGTCCCATTCCTCCCAGTTCACCTCTTTACAGTTAAAGTCACCCATTAGGATTATATTGTTGCTTTTCTCGATCACTTTCTGTAGATAACTAACCATGTCTGACAACATCTCCTGGTATTCATCGTCATTCCATGCTCTCGTCTTAGGGGGAACATATACCACTGCCATATCTCTCTTACCATTCTCCCCAGTTTCTAATTTCAAATTTATGGCTTCGGCCCTGCCCTCTGCCATTTCCACAGTATCTACGTTTATATTGTCCTTCACTGCTATCATCACTCCTCCTCCCATTTTTTCTTTTCTGTCTCTTCTCCATAATTTGTATTTCCCACCTCCCATATGAATATCAATATCTTCTTTGAATTTAGTCTCTACAAAGCACATAACATCAGGTTCGTGTGCCCTCAAAAAATCATTGATTTCTAACCTTGCCGATATTAGTCCATCAATGTTTGTGTACGTCGCTTTCAAACTTTTTTCATCGTTTTTTATACTCTCGTCTCTCCTTCCTTCCGTCGGTACCACTTTCTTAATTTCTGGTCCATAACTCTCCAATAAAACTCTGTCTTCTCTTTCTCCATTCATTGTTCATTTTTTATCTTTGCTTCCTTTACTAACTACTTTAATTTAGCTCTTTCCTCTTCATTTGCATCTCTCCTAATCCAAACATTTTTAAACCCCTCTTTCTCTGACAATTTCCACGTTCTACTTATGATTTCATTCACTATTACTTGGGACTTAAACTTTACTTTCAAGGGCCTTGCCCCACCATCCTCGTACTTTCCTAACCTAAACACTTCTTCAATCTCTTCTTGGGCTTCATTGTTTCCTTCCATAACCACTGATATAATTTCTTTAGCCTTGCTCAGTTCCTCTCTCTCTCTTTCAGATCTTACTGTCATTCGTTTTTCTTTTATTCCTGAAATTATCACACATTTTTTCTTGTCTGCTACATCCCTGACCAAAGATTCTCTACTTCTTAGTACTCTAACCACTTCCATCTCCACTTTTTTCTTACTTTGTTGTTCTATGATTTCCTTCAAATTTACATTTCCTTCCTCCTGTATTTGCTTCCACCCCTTATGTTGCTCCTTAATTTCCTGAATATGCTCATCTTGCCTCCTCGATTTTGATTCATATTCATCTAGTTTACTTTTTATTCTGTCCCTTTCTTCTTCCAACCTCTTATTCTCCCTCTTCAGCTGTTTTATTTCATTTGATGCGGATTCGTTATTCGCCTTTAATTCTGTAACTTCTTTTTCTTGTTCCTCACTACATGTGCTAACTTTTTCCAGTCTATTCTGTAGGACTTTGATCTCTCTCTCTTGCTCTTTGGTCCGTTCCTGCAGCTCCTTCATTACTTCCCATACCTTTTTTAACTCCTGGACATTCCTCTCCGCCATTTTCTCTACTCCTGCTACTCTTGTTTCTCACAGCTTATCACCTCCTTTGCCTACATTTAGCTCGGTGAAGCCCACAAATTCCCCCTCGCCATTTGTAAACAATCTTCCATCTCTCTCTGCCATGATACAACCATATGGAAACTTTCTTTTTCACTTTGTCATGTATTTTTAGGGCCGAAACTTGCGTTTTTTAAAACTAATATCCGACGGGACCACCACTCACGCATTCAACCACATAATCACAATAGGCTATCTCCTTTTCGCTGCTAGTTCTGCGATTATTTCCCCTCGATCCAGGAGCAGCTCCGTCTCTCTCCCTCTACGACCTGTGTGTGTGTGTGTGTTTTTGTTTATCACGTAGAACAAACGTTGATGAATGTGAATATGTAGGTTTTGTGGCAAAATAAATATATTTTGTTGGCAAAAATAATCCGAGAATACACTTTTTTGGAGCTCGCTGTGGGCATTAGGGGGGGAGGGGAGAAAGAGGATATGTCATGCAACACAAAACTTACTGAAACATATTTTGAATGAAGGGGATAATATTCAGAGAGTCCTTAATTATTCATTCATTATCCAATCCTATGTCGCCCCACAAAGGAGCATAGGAGCCTGGGGCTAGGCAAGTTGGTCCTAACATTTAAGATGAGAGTGACCAGCCTCACTCATCCCTGAATGGCATTACGTGAGCAATAAACACCAACCATCCCTTGGATATAAACCTTCACTGGCTCAACCCGATTGGAGCGCCGTAATTATCCACTAAACCATCAGGCGTCAAAATTTGGTTATATGGTTACCACCCAGCATAGTAAATGGTTTCCTGGTGTATAGGAAACCATTTGGCTTGTCACTCAGTGTAGAGTCACCCACAGGCAGAAGGACGAGGAGATGATGAAGGTAAGAAAGACAGAAGAGGGAGTGTAAAGTCACCCGTAGGCAGAAGGACAAGGGAAGAATGAAGGAAAGAAAGACAGAAGAGAACTGAAGGAAAGAAGGATGGAGGAGAGGAAAGGGCAGACACCCGAGAGCAGCACTACATTGAGTGAGTGGATGGTGAGAGTCCTTAAGACGAGGAAAACTACCCGATATTTGGAAAATAGCAAACATTGTGCCTCTTTTCAAGAAAGGAAATAGAAAAAAATCCACATAACTACCATTCAGTATCACTGACCAGAGTCATAAGGATGTTAGAAAAACTGATACGAAGGATTTGGGTAATCACCCAGAAAAGCACAATATAATAACAGAAAGGAAATTTGGATTTAGAAAGGGAAAATCATGTGTTACTAACCTGTTAAGTTAGTATGATAGAGTTGCAGAAATAATACAGAAAAGAGATGGCTGGGTAGACAGCATATATTTGGATTTCAAGAAGGCATTTGACAGAGTATTACACAGAAGACTTTTATGGAAACTGTACAACCAAGGAGATATCCTAAGTAATCTGTATGATTGGATGCAAGATTTTCTCAGTAAAAGGGAAATGAGAACTGTGCCAAGGGGAAATTACTCATCATGGAGGGAAGTGACAAGTGGAGTTCCACAGGGCTGAGTACTGGCACCAGTTATGATTTTAGTATATATAAATGACATAGACAGCAACATTGTAAGTGGAAGCTACATAAATATGTTTGCTGATGATGCAGAAAAACAAAGGGAAACAACAAAAACAGACTTGCATAGAGCTACAAGAGGAATTAAATAAGCTCCATGAATGGAGCTATAGATGGCAAATGCAATTCAAAGTGGACAAAGGTCATGTATAAAATTTGGTGAAAGTGAAAACAGACCAGACTGGGACTATGAGTTAGGAAGTTCAACCCTATGCACATCAGAAATGGAAAAGGATTTAGGAGTGATTATCAATAACAGACAAGAGGCCAACCAAGACATAGAGTAACTTGGTGGTGGGATGAGGGTGTAGAAGCTGCAGTTAAGGAGAAAAGAAGGCTTTTCCGGGAATGGAAGAAGGGTGGTAACAGGGAGGAGTACTTGGCTGCCAGGCGCAGGGCTAGAAGAGAGGTATGCAGGGCGAAATCTGAGTCACAGAGACTTTTACTTGATAATCTAAATCATGGAGAAAGGAAAAATATAATTTTTAGGGTGGCAAATCAGGTAAAGAGGGATAATCGGGCCATTGTAGGTGAACAGTGTGTGAGGAATTTGCATGGAGAGAGCATTATAGCCGGTTGTTGAATGAGGAGTTTGATTGGGATAGGGAGGGTTTGGAGCCAGCAGATCCAGTGTTTGGCCCTTGACGTTTGATTGATGCTGCTACTGTGAGTGAGGCAATGGGCGGGATGCGTGTGGGGAGGGCGGCAGGAGTGTCTGGGTTGACTGCCAAAATGTTGAAGGGCTCAGGAGATACTGGGGTGAGGTTAGTCACTGACCTGATAAACATGTTTATATATGAGTATGTTGTCCCAGATGATTGGCTGAAGAGTGTAATTGTAAATGTGTACAAAGGGAAGGATGATGCTCTGGAAAGGGGAAATTACAGAGGTATAAAGCTCTTAGATCAGATAATGAAGGTACTGGAGAGAGTTCTGGAAGGTATGATTAGAGAAAGAGTGAATATCGACGAGATGCAGTTTGGGTTTGTGCCAGGCGGGGGGACCACTGATGCCGTATTCATTGTTCGACAGCTTCAGGAAAAATATATTGGAAAGAAAAGGGAATTGTATTTTGTTTTTGTTGATTTGGAAAAGGCCTTTGACAGAGTCCCTAGAGAGGTGGTGAAGTGGGCAATGAGAAAGCTAGGGTTGGAAGAGTGGCTGATTAGGGTGGTTATGGCCATGTACAATCGCCCAAAGAAGTGATGACTCGCTTTCATTAAGTTTCGGACAAAACTCCCTGGGTCTGGCAACGTTTATTTAGGAGACGGAAACAGTCTTTGTCTGCCCTGCAAACATTATTTATGGTGTAAAAAAATTTAATCTTGCAAAAATACTTGTTAAGTTTAGCCTTTGTTTTTTTTTCTTTTAATAGATCAGTCAAAAAATAAATAAATAGTGACATCTGGCACATTTTCACAACTCATGCCAGCAGTTACCAATGAAGCGATTTTCCCGCTAAATTTAGAGATTTCAAAAGCAGTCTAGCTGGTATAAAATTATTACATTTCTGCAGCTTTTTTTTTTTTTCAGGTCTTGCCTATTTTTTTTCCTTTTTTAGGTCTTGCCCATTTTTTTTTCATTAATTTCCCTCAGTCTGGCGGATTTTTACCGTATCTGAGACTAATTTAGCGGATTTCAATAATTTTTCCTTTGGCAACAGTGCACGGGAGGCCTTCCGTCAGTCATTACCACGGCAGGGGAGGAAGAGGATGTTTCAACCTTTGTCACAGTTTCCCCCCCCTCCCCCCACACTCCTCCTTATTTTTAATATAATGTTTTTGGTTTTACCTTCATTGTCGCATTCATGCTTTTGACTATCAACCTCTCCCTCTTTAGTTCTTCCATGCAACTTCCCTACATGTTTTATAACATGTTGAAATTTCGTGTGAATAAAAATAACCAGTTTTCCACTTATGATTACACTGGTTTCACTAATGTCACTGAATGCAGGCAGATTAAATTGCTTCTTGATAGCAACACAAGTGGTAAGTAGTTGTTCTTGGGCACCCGTATTAATCCGTCTGTCTTGGTCTTGTGCTACGAGGGGCTCCAGTTGCAAATTTCCAGTGTTCTACCTCTATATCGGTTATCTATCTGTTAACTGTTAAGGTGCTAGTATATCTGTCTTACTGGAATATTTGCTAAATAAAGAGCAATAATCTGCTTGCACTGGTAGGCTGTAGTTTCTTGTTGATCAACCTTGCTTTCAGCAGTTACGGGTTTACCCGCGTGAATATCATCCCGCATAGAGAATTAAATGTGGATAATAATATATCTTTAGATGTTTATTTTTCTGATTTGATGACACTAATGATTTCGAAATTACGATTATCTGCGGGTTTTATTTTATGGGACATATTTTCTTCAGTATTGTTGATTTTGAATGGAAAATAAGTATTACGAGAGTTTCTCCGCATTTTAACCCTGAAACCGTTGAGCGACAGGGAGTGCATATATTCTTTCGTACTGCTAAGCCTCAACTTTAGTGTATTGTGGTTTCCTCTTCCGTAATGCAAGATATACACGGTAAAAACGCTAATATATTACTTTTTGGTGTTGTTTACCCAAATACTGCTCTTTCCGGTGTGCAGTATAGAAAATATAACATGGCTGTGACAGTTGCCTGATACCACTTTCTGAGCGAAAGGTACTGGGAATCGGGACATCACTTCTTTCGGCGATTGTACGTGGGTGCTCGCACCCAGGTAAGAGTGAATGGAGTTTTGAGTGATGAGTTTTGCGTGAATGTTAGCGTGCATCAGGGGTCAGTTTTGAGTCCCTTGTTTTTATCATGGTGTTTGAAGCCCTCTCATGTGACTTCAGAGATGGACTCCCATGGGAGATGTTGTATGCTGATGATTTGGTGTTGATTGCAGAGAATGAAAAGGAGGCGGAGGAAAGATTTAAGAGTGGAGAGATGGTATGGGGCGCAAGGGCTTAAAGGTAAATGCAGATAAAACAAAAGTGATGATATCTAGGGTTGGTGGCGGTACAATCAGAAGAGAGGGAGAGTGGCCATGTGCAATTTGCCACAAGGGTGTGGGAAGTAATTCCATCTTGTGTAGTGTTTGTGATAAATGGGTGCACAAGAGATGTAGTCATATTAGAGGTAGAGTTTGAGATAATGCTGATTTCATGTGTCCGGCATGTCGGGGAGAGCAGGTGGAGATTGTTAGGCATGAGAGGGTTGAACTTGCTGGTGAGTCTCTTGAGTGTTTGGAGGAGTTCTGTTATTTGGGAGACATGTTATGTGCTGGAGGTGGGGCTGGAGTTAGCTCGGTTGCTAGGGTGAGAAGTGGTTGGAAGAAGTTCAGGGAGCTGTTGCCTCTCCTGACATTGAGGGGACTCTCCTTACATGCTAAGGGGTCTTTGTATGCAGCATGTGTTAGGAGTGTGATGCTGTATGGTAGTGAGACCTGGGTAGTAAAGGAGTGGGATATTCACAGGTTTAAACGTACAGAAATGACAGTGATTGGGTGAATGTGCAGTGCGTCCCTACGTTCAAGGGCTGGGGAGGCTGGGTCTATGATGGAAGAGTTGAGAGGTAGGATGGGACTGGAGTGTATTGGTGCTGTGATGAGGAGAGGTAGGCTGAGGTGGTTTGGACATGTGGAGAGGATGGGGGATGATAATTGGGTGCAGAGGGTGAGAAGTGTTAATACTGGGGGAGTGGTAGACCGAGAAAGACATGGGACGAGGTCATTAAGGGTTAAGTGACTGAACGGGGAGGCTGCCAATGATCGAGCAGCATGGAGAGCCACCATTAGGTGACCAAGGCCGACGCATGCAAGCATGTTGGAGCCTTCAAAAGCGAAACGAAACGAAACTATCACCAGCTGACCATATAAATGAAAAGGTAAGGAACATGTAGACACAGCTTGCTAATATTAGGGTAACATTCGCATATATAAATGAAGACATTCTGAGAAAGATAATAACATCATTTATCAGACCAACTTTAGAGTATGCATCAGTAGTCTGGAATCTGCATCTCAAAAAAACACATATATAAGACTGAAAGGTACAAAGGGCAGCTACAAGATGGGCGTCAAGTGTAAGGGACCTAAGCTATGAAGAAAGACTTGATAAATTAAATCTGCCAACATTACAGGAGAGAAGGTAAAGGAAGACATGATTATGTTATATAAATGCATCACAGGATAAGAGAAAATAAACATAAAAGATTATGTAATCTATGGGGAAGCAAGGTTAAGAGGACACTGCAGAAAATTGTGCAAAAAGAGAGGTGATAAAGACATAAGGAAATTCAGTTTCCCAAACAGAGCAGTTAATCAGTGAAATGCACTACTGAGTGAAATTGTGTGTTCCAAAATAATTCATAAATTTAAAGATATGCATGATAAACATGGTTCAATACACGGGACAGAACGAACTTGACTCATTCCTGTATGGATACAATCAGGTAAGAACAATTAGGTAAGACCACACACACACACACACACACACACACACACACACACACACACACACACACACACACACACACACACACACACAGAGGACAGAGCAGACGTATGTCACTGCGCTCCCCTCAGCTGCATCATATCTAAGTGTATCTAAAAATTAGTCAAGCTCGGTACTATGCTATATTATAGATGATTTAATATTGTAGAGCAAGCAAAATAGAAAAAGTGAAGTCCAAAGAAGGTACAGTAATCCTTCCACTATCCGACGTAATAGAGCCAAAGGCATGTCCGGATAGTGGTCTTGTCTGGATAGTGGCCCTGAAGCTCCAGCACTGGTCATTCATGACCCTAACCTAACCTAAATAAAAAAACCACGTACCTACCTCCCTACTGGACATGCATAGCACTTATTTAAGTCCCCTTTCACATAAATAATGCACACAAAGCATGAATTAACTGAATTTTAACCAAAAAATGATGATTTAGAGGTGAGTAAGGCATAGGTGCTCACACCTTGCCAGCAAGTGTAAGTAAGTATCAGACGTGGAAATCATTATGAAAATCACCCTTTCTCACACCATATGCATTAAATTATGGACACAAAGCATGAATTCATTGAATTTTAACACTAAAATGATGATTTTGAGGTAAGTAAGGCGTAGATGTTCATGAGTTGGCAGCTTAGTGTAAATAAGTATCGGACGTGTGGCAATCACTATGTAAATCATCATTTCTCACATCTTATGCACTAAAATATGGGATACAAAGCATCAAATAAATAAACTGTTGCCAGAAAAAGTTAGGTATGGCAAAGGTGTTCACTGTTCACCAACAGCACCGGTCATTCTTGACCCTAACCTAACCTAACCTAAATCAGAAAACTACCTACCTTACTCCCTACCGGACATGCATAGCACTTCATTAAGACCCCATTCACATAAATAATTGGCAAAAAGCATGAATTAATCGAATTTTTACCCCAAAATGATGAATTTGAGGTTCACGAGTTGGCAGCTTAGTGTAAGTATCGGACGTGGCTATCACTAAGAAAATC
>JAGKTI010006552.1:0-40260 GCA_018397915.1 Birgus latro
CACACACACACACACACACACACACACACACACACACACACACACCTGGCCGCGCAGACGTGTAAGTGTGCGTAAAACATGATCACCTCTCCGTGTTGTCACCTCCAGCTACCACCCACACCCACACCATAGCAAGGTCATACCACAGACACCATAGGCACTGAATATACAGGGAGGTCCATAAATAGCCCTCCACTAGAAAATCGCACTGTCTGGTGATATGGGGGTTGGTGTGGCAGTGGGAAGTGAATGGTAGAGGGTAACACATCGATGACGGTGACTGAGCCCTCTTATCACACGAAAAATGCCCGTCAGAGTGAAAGAGAAGTGTTAACAGGTGGCCAAAACTTCACAACTAAAAGAGAGAACAATATGGCGGAAAACTCAGTAAACATCACCATCTATCTGAATGTCAGTCCACCTGTGTGTCTGTCTATCTCTCGTCTGTCAGTCTGCTGTCAATCTCTCTCTCTCTCTCTCTCTCTCTCTCTCTATCAGTGTATTTATCTATGTCTGTCTGCCCCCCCTCCTTCACCCTCACCCCTTCCACAAACACTCTTCAAGTCAGCGTCTCGCCCTACGCAATTTCTCACTCTCCAATAATTATAGTTATCTAGTAAGAAGGTTACCGACAGATGTGCACTAAGGCCGACAGGTTTTATGCGTGGTGTTGGCGTTAGTACCCATGGTGTTGAGGATTCCAGGTATGTCCATAAGAATGTTGCTTATGAAGGTGTTGACCATGCCTGTGATGCTTATGATGACATATGATAGTGCTGATGATAACCTCAGGGGCGTATCCAGGCTGTCAGGGTAAGGATTTCACTTGATAAACATTCTCACCTAGAATTTTGAGAAGGGGGATACAAAAAAAAAAAAGACAGAAACACCCGCACTCACTGATTGCTTTACGGGCCGCATATTTGACCCTGCCGTGTGACCTTGGCCTCTGACAGATTTCTCACCAAACAGTTATTTCATTCTTGCCTAACCCTGAACCGTGCCTTCATCTGATTCAAATAACCAAAAATGTAAAAGTTAACCATCCTCTGTAATCTATCTTAAACTTTTAATTCTAACAAATGAAAAAAAAAGTACGTGTCCTCATTAGCTGACTCTCACCCCTTCCACCAAGTTTGGTTGAAAGTGGATCAAAACCGTCTGAGTTACATTTACACTCGCAAACTCTGACTACGCCCAGCGACCCTCACATTTGACGATTGCCCTTAAAACTGCATCACTTCATCTTCAACACTTCCTCTAAGTCTGATTTTAAACTTGATAATAAGAAAAAGAGAAAAGGAAGGATTCTGCAGTGATCCTCTTGAGAAACTTGTTAATATGCTGAAATGGTGTGTAATAACGTGGACACTATTAAAACTCTTTTCACCTTAACTTGGCTAAGATTTTCGTCCGTTTGCAGTTTAGGTCATGCTGGCAAAGAACGACAATGCTACGGCTCTAAATCCTTTGCAGTGACACTTCATCGTGACTAGCATCATGTTCTAGTGTTAACCTATTGTTACCACTGAACATTCAATATCAAGAGATTGCAATTTGAAGCCAAGTTAAAGTATTAAAACAGTACCGAACAGTTCTATATCATGTCCACTGATGAGGAGGGTTAGGAGGTTCCTAGGTAAAAATTAAATAATAATAATCTATCTATCTATTGCCAGACGCCTCAATCCCGCATGGGGTGGCCACAAACAAATCACCTCCATGTCGCTCTGTCCCCGGCCATTTCACTACCCCGCTCCCAACTCACACCCCCCTCTCTCATATACCTCTCCATTCCATCCCTCCATCTCATCCTCGGCCTCCCCCTCCCTCTCGCCCCCTCCACCTCACTCACATACACTCTCCTCGTCAGTCTTTCACTCTCCATCCTCTCCACATGTCCAAACCACCTTAACGTGTTTCTCCTAACGCTTCCTATCACGTCCTCAACCACACCACAACGCTCCTTCACTTCCTCATTTGTTAGTCTGTCTCTCCATGTGACTCCACATGCTCCTCTCAAATAACTCATTTCCACTGCTCTCACTCTTGACTTCTGTCCTTCCAACAGGGTCCAAGCTTCACTTCCATATGTTGAAGTTGGTATCACAATACTGTCATGTAACAACTTTTTCACTTCCATGCTCACCTCCCTGTTTCTTATCACTGCTTTCAACGAACCAGCAACCTTCCTTCCCTGCTGCACCCTTTCATGCACTTCACCCTCCAGCCTTCCATCATTACTCATCACACTACCCAAGTACTTAAATGCACTCACATTCTCCATATCCTCCTCATCCAATCTCATTGTACATTCACTGACTTCATTTCTCTCGAAGACCATCCCTTTACTCTTCCCTACATTCACCTTTAGATTCCGTTTCTTACACACTCTCCCAAACTCATCTACAAGCCTTCTAGCTCCCCTTCGTCTTCGCTCAACAATACTGTATCATCTGCAAACAACAGTACAGGGAGTTTCCAAACACTGCCCTCTCTCACTAGGGCTGCTCCAACATCCACTGCCCGACCTTGTATCTCTTTTATAACCCCATCCTTGTAGACTAAACAACCATGGAGACATGACACATCTTTCAATCCAACCTTCAAATGGAAAGATTCACTCAGTTTGCCATCCACACGCACTGCAGCCTTACCACTCTCATACATACTCTTCACAGCCTTCAACAACTTCCCATCCATTCCATATATTCTTAATACTTTCCACAATCCTTGTCTATCCACCCTGTCATATGCTTTCTCCAGATCCATGAAGGCTGCATATTACTTCTTTCCCTTCTCTAGAAACTTTTCCACTAAGGATCTAAGAATGAATATCTGGTCTACACAACCTCCTCCCTTCCTAAAACCTCCCTGTTCTTCTCCAACTAATTCCTCTGTTATTTCCTTAACTCTGTCAGTAAGTATCCTACCATATACTTTTCCTATTACATTAAGAAGGCAAATGCCCCTATTATTACCACACACTGTTTTTTCCCCTTTTCCTTTGTACAGAGGAATAATTATACCTGACTTCCAATCTTCCGGGACTCTACCTTCCTACCAGACCAATCTGCACACCTTCCACATCCATTCTATTACTATCTCTCCCCCATGTTTCAGCATTTCACCACACACTCCATCAATTCCTGGGGCTTTCCCCATTTTAACTTTCTTCATTGCTTCCACCACTTCCGTCCTACTGATTTCTTCCTCTCTTCTCACAACCCTCCTTCTCCCCGCCATTCCCCAGCCACTTATACTTGCATTACTTTCATTCTCTATGTTCAACAGTTCATTAAAGTGTTCTCTCCATCTGTTCACTTTTTCTCCCTTCTCCACTAGTAATCTACCATTTTTATCTTTCACACCCCCACTGACTTCGTTGGCACTCTGTCTAGCTCTCTTTACCTCTTTCCGGAACATTTTCTTACATTCCCTCCACTTTGCACTCAAATTCCTTCCAAATTCCTCATCCACTCTCCTTACTCTCTCTTACTAATCGTTTCACCTCTCTCCTCCTCTCTACATAATAATAATAATAATAATAATAATAATAATAATAATAATAATAATAACAATAATAACAGTGGTGTAATGATAGTAGTAGTAGTAGTAGTAGTAGTAGTAGTAACAGTAGCAGTAGTAGTAACCAAAACAAAAACAGCAGCAACTAGAATGGCATTCAGTAGAGCGCATACCTCCGCCAAGGCCCAATATGCACCTGGAAAAAGTCTACCCCCCTATGAGAGCATATTTAAATCCACTAGATCCGGAATTTTATATGGATCCGTGCCAAACTGTACACATTCGTAGATACCAACATCCTAAATATGCCTGTTTTTTTTTTTTTAATCAATATCCATGCAATATCCACTGAAAATTTTTACAAAAATGTCGAAAAACGCCCTATCTCGCAATGTTCAAGCGAAAAAAAAAAAAATCCTGGATCCGCACCTTTACCCGGATCCACACAAAAATGTAATGGAGTCTATTCTGGGCCAAGACCCATTCTTCTACCACGTTTCGTGGAAATCCGTCCAGTAGCTTTTATGTGATCTTGCTCATAAACCAACCAACCAACAAACAAACAAACAAACGGACAGAGGTGAAAACATAACCTCCTTGGCGGATGTAGCAATAACAATATTCTAGGCAACTAATCAAGGGGTGGTAACAGTGTAGGGTAATGAGCGGCAGAGACAAGTTTCAATGGCTGCAGAGTTGTCATGTCATTCCCAGGGCAACGAGAAAGAGACAGAAAGCCTTCCTTCCCTCTCATCTCGCCCATATTTACCACAAAACTTGAAATTATGGACGGTTTCTTTTCATCTGACAAAAACCCGTAACCCCTTTTAGCTCAGTTGATGGCCAGGTGTAATCAGACTTGAGAACTAATTTGGCTGTATCCGTTTTACTCTAACTTCGCCTAAAACTGCCGTCTCTCTTTCTTGAATACTGATCTGTAGCAAGAAATGAACGCTAGATTATGATTTGAAAGTCATGAAGAAGTGCAATGGAAAGGACACAACCAGTCTTGTTTTATTCTGCCGCTGACCTACGTGAAATAAGCTACATAAGGGTGAAGATTTGGGCCAAGTTGGGGTAAAAACAGTATGGTAATCAATGACATTATTTTCCACCTCATTACCATGGCTCACTGAACTATATGCAACCACGACCTAGTATTCCAGTTGTGAGAGTGGCCCAGTTCCGTCAGATGAATGCAAACCGACTACAACTCCTTCAGTAGTATTTTTACATTTTTTTTTTTTTTAATAACTCCAGACGAGTGTTTAAAACTTAGGTCTCCATAGTTCCTTCACCTTAACTTGGCCCAGACTGTCGTCCTTCGCAGCGTATTTCACGTAGTTTAGCGGCAGAAGATGCTACGGCCCCTATATCCATCACATTTCTTCGTGACTAGCTTCTTATTCTGGTGTTAATCAATTGTTACATTTCAGGATGGAGAGATCGGTCCTAAAGTATTTCCAAACCACTTCTTCGTGACTAGCATCATATTTTGGTGTTAATCCGTTTCTCCATCGCATATCGCACAACTGAAGATGGAGATTTAAACCAAGTTCGAGAACAAGACGTAACTGCTGTGGCCAAGAGGTTAATATCTGTATCTACTCCCTCCAGTTTGAAAAGTCTCTCGTTAAGTTGAATAAAAATCGTCCGAAAGTAGCAAGATTGTCACTGGAGCGAAGGGCTGAAAGGAACCGTGGGGGCGGGAAGGGTGTGGGATGTCTCCACTTTCCTTAATCGGGTTTCCATTTCACGCCATATTAATCTCGTGTGTAGTGCTGGGAAAGACGTAATTTGTAGTCACACCGAGAAACTGATTAACGTTTAGTTGTAAAATGGTCTTGGTATGGGTGGAACTGGCGTTAGTGGTACTGGGAATGAGGTACTGGTCTCTGTAGCACTGGCGTGATGTGGCAACCTTGTGTCCCGGGTTTGTGTGTGACCCTGGCGTGAAAGTGAAGGTATATATAACCCCGGGTCGCAAGGAAGACGCATCCACAACCACCTTCCCGTTCCCTTCCCAGCCAACTACCATGGCGCCAGCACAGGTGAGGAAAGACACACACACACACACACACACACACACACACACACACACACACACATACACACACCACCACCACCAACATCACCACCAGAAGACCAACAAGGAATCATAAGTGTTTCATCAATATTTTGACGATAGTAATCCAGTGCTTCAAGTGCAGTGCCGAAGTATACTTTCGTCGTCGACATTACTTAAGATTTTTTTTAATTACATATTTGGTATAATCAATCTACGACTGCTTCTGTGCGGAACGGACCACTCCACCTAGGAAGTACAGTCACGAAACTTATCTCCTGGCTGTGAAAGTGGAAGTTGTTACATCAATTTTCATTATGCGATGGTAATCTGAAGCACACACAAAAGAGTATAAGAAGGCAGGATACTCTCCGTCGTTTGACGAGAAATGAGACATTTGGAAGCAGGACAGCGCTGGCAGAGGATTACCGGCAAACCTGCTCCTGGTTGTACATGCCATACATCACCACGCTTAGCACAGACTACCAAAAGAGTTGGCATTTACAGGAAAGGACCCAACTCCATTCTCTCGCAGAGGTTTAAGCCCGGATCTCGTGATTACAAAGCTACTGTAATCTTTGTACTCTTAGTCTAATATTGACATCTCTCCATCATGAATGTTGAGTTGTATCGATGAATTAACACTAGAATATGGTGTTAGTGAGGAAGATGCGCTATGCAATGGATGGTGAGTAACAGCACTGACTTTTTCTGCCACTGAACTACGTGCAATAAGCTATAAAAGGAAGAAAATCTAAGCTATTATTGAAATTTATTCTCAACCCATTCAGTAAATTTTCGTATTTAAAACTGTATTCCTATTGCCTCAAGACGATTTTATTCAGCGCTTTCATTCAGCCGCAGTAGTGAGAGGATTATCTGCAGCTGTATCTTAATCCTCCCATTCGAATATTTCACAGCAGCTGAGTGAAATTATCTGGCGATAGCCAAAAATATAGTAAAAAAAATGTCACCATACTGAAGCACTTTAAGACACGTTGAATCAGTTATCAGTCAACAGCAAAATAAATACATCAGTTAAAAATAATTAGTTAATTCATTAATGTTTCTCAGACACAACGTTTTTCCGTCTACCGCGGTGCCTTGAAAAACAATTAACGTACGCAGGCGTGTTGGTTTACAGCGTCGTTTCCGCACTGATGGAAGGTGGTAAAAGGGGGAGGTGGTGGCCGAGTTGCTGGAGAGGACGTTTGTTGTCTGAAGTGACGCGAGTTCCATTCCCGGTTAGGATAGGGGTCAGTTTGATGAACTGAATTTTGTTAAAAAGAGTTTATTGATTCTCCGCATGACCCACCGACATGTCATAAAATCAATCCCGCTAATACCCGTACACCAGTCCTGAACGAGACAACCCTGGCATGTATTCAATATGGACGGAGGGTATTAGTGCCCAGGTGGTAACAGGTTAAAGTGTAAATGCGTAGAAGGCTGCTGGGCCACAGAGAACGGCCTGGTAAGCCTGTCACCAGAAGTGGGTAAAAAAAAAAAAAAAATCTTCCCGAGTGAAAACACCAACAATAATTCAAAACTGTGCATAAGTACGAAGTAAGAGTAAAGTATACCAAAACTCGTGATAAAACAGACGAAGCTGCATCAGAAAAAAAAAAATAACTGTGGAAAGTCGAGATGTAAGAGACATTCTTACATCAGAAAAAAGGCTGAATAAATACAGTAATGGGAGGAGTGAAGTAAAATATCAAGTAGCTGAGTCACCAGATCCAACAGCCAGCGCGTCAGGGGAGGTCGATTCAACAGCCTAAAGTAAAAGTGAAGACGAATGACTCAGCAGGTTGGAGGAAAGTATAGGGTAGGGTGGAGGGAGGAAGCAAGACTTCATAATTTACAAGGAAACACTCAACACATCCCTCAGCAGTCAGCACACAAGGAAACACTCAACACATCCCTCAGCAGTCAGCACACAAGGAAACACTCGACACATTCCTCAGCAGTCAGCACACAACTGTCCATTTACGTGTACAGGTCCCTATTTTATTTCTAAGTGTGACCAGACTGGGGTAAAAACACCCTGTCCAAAGATCTCGTGATTGATCGCCAATTTCATATTATCACTAATTATCAAGGTCAATGACCATGGAAGGTGTCTCTGACGCCCATTAAAGTGTAGTCGGACGTTGCTTCCCTGGACTCTTTTTACTCTGAAATGACCTATAATTGCCATCTCTGCTACAGTAAAAGACTAACATTATAATATTCTGGTCCGATCTACATATCACATAAGATATGAATGTGAAGCCCTTGCAGTTAAAGGGGGTAGTTTTTGACAGCTCAGGTTAGCTATGGTGGTTCTTTAAGGAATTAGTCACCGGTGGTGTGTCACACGTGGACTACTGGCTTTACGAAACAGGGTCTCTTGTCCATGTCCAGAATCGGAATCAGAAGCTAATAAGGAAAAAAAAAAAAAAAACTTTCTTGTGGGTGGTGTGAGTGAGTGTGTTCGGTGGCGGGTCACGAGGCGAAGATAGTGTGTACTATTATTACCTTACTATTTTATATCCTTTTACCCTCTCAACTTCGGGGCAACTCTAGTATTATGTTCCAGCTTATGATGAAAGATATTATTCAGTTGAGAGTGTGTACTGGAACCCGAAAGTTTATTTTATCCTCCCAGGTTCGGGACAACTCTGCTATTACCGTGCTGTATATTCCAGCTGATGACAAACGATATTTTTCAACTGAGAGTGAGTATAGGAACCTAACAATATTAACACTTGTACAACGAACCCTCTTATGGTCGGGACATCTCTAGCACTCTATTCCACCTACCGTCAGACGATTTTATTCACATGAGTGAGTCATAGGAGCCTGGGAGTTAGAATTATCACTACAACAGAAATCCTAGTAGGAAGCGCGGTTAACCACCATTAAACGATTTTGTTCAGGTTCATGTTACTGTCCCATATACCCTTACAGAATATATATTTAATCCTGATATTTCATCTATCTATCTATTTATGCACCTATAATTCAAGCCTGTTTTCAACCATCATAAGCGTAGGATCCCGGGGCTAGGTTAGTCTGGACATTTAAGATGAGCATGGGTTGCAGCCATAGCTACTCTCTTCAGCTTAACTTGCCCCAGATATTCACCCTGTTCGCAGCTTATTCCATCTAGCTCAGCGGCAGGAAAAGACAGCACTACGGCTCTGCATCCTTGTCATTGTACTTTTCGTGACTAGCACCAAATTTTCATGCAAATCTATTGCTACAATTCATCATTCAAGATAAAGAGATAGTAATTTTAGGTCATCATTCAAGATAAAGAGATAGCAATTTTAGGCCGTTAGAGTAAAACAAGTATACTACTACTACTATTACTACCGCTACTGCTGCTATTGCTACTATTACTATCTCCACCACTACCACTAGTACCATTGCCTGAGTGAATAATGACGAAAAATTCGAATAAGAGCACCATCCGTGGTAAGTTAGTTGGTTAACTCTTATGAAGACTTATTAATTTTTGTAACTTGGTGAGGATCCTTCATAAATACGACCACAGGCAGCAGCGTTGGTGTGGCAGGGAGGCTTGTACAGGGGGAACCAAAAGTACTGTTGAGGATTTCAGCATACATGTTGGGAACCTAAAAACACATCAGTCAGCCTTAAATCAGTTTCAAACGCGATTTTGGAATATCTGCATTAGTTATTATTATTATTATTATTATTATTATTATCATTATCATTATTATTACCATCATCATCATCATCATCATAATCATCACTCTAGCATGGGGTGAGGTGGACTCCAGAGAACCAGAAATAACCTGATGAACTGAGAAATTATCCAGAACTCTGACTACTGGGCTACACCCTCATTTACTCACCATTCAAGCCCCTGGAATCCTGACTCCACAGGGATAAACATCCACACTTATGCGCTTCATACCACCTATTAGCTAAAGTAAATCAGTCTAAATATCCCAGACTCGTGTTCAAATCAGAGTGAGAGAGAGAGAGAGAGAGAGAGAGAAAATGTAGAAGAGGAGAGACTGGACTTCCTGGCGACACCTGCTACCCCGGCCAGGTCTGGAGGAGGCCTAATCTTGCTGGGGCATAAATGGTCACCCTCTTTGTCCTTAGCAGGTTTTATGGCTCGTGGGTCGGCCAGTAGGGCTAAGTAACCCCCATCAGTTCTGGGATATATCTTGGTATGGACATTTTTTGATCATCTGACGGAACTGGGCCACTCCCACAACCTGAATATTTACCGGTATCTATCTATCGATCCATCTATCTATCTATTGCCAGACGTCTTAATGCCGTCAGGTGGCCAGAAATTAATCGCCTCCACGCTACCCCGTCCTCTGCCATTTTCCTGCCCTCCCTTCAACTTACCTCTCTCTCATATACCTTATCTCTCCACGCCATTCTTCCATCTCATCCTTGGTCTCCCTCTCCTCCTCTCCCCTTCCACCTCACTCACATACACTCTTCCAGGCAAACTCTCATTCTCCTTCCTCTCCACATGGCCACAAGTTACGGTTGCACGAAATTCAGCGAGTTTAAGTTAGTAGGAATGAGTCTCCTTGGTTGCTGGTCAAATTCATCCTCCGGTCTAACTACACCTGGCCATATGCTGAACTGAAAACGGGTTCGGGATATTTATCATGCAAAAACAACCCGACTATTTATAGTTCTTTTCTCACCACTTGCAGACCATTTTATTCCACTTATGAAGGGCATCCTGAACTGAAGAAATTAACGGCTATATCTTGTTCTTCTCAGGAACGGATTTGGGGGAGGAGGAGGCGTGGGGGATGGGGAGCGTGAGAGGGAGTGTCCGCCCCCTCCCCCAATTCTCGGCAAATCACTGACAACTTATGATAAAAGAACAATGTTTTTTCTCTCCCAAAATAAATACAATAAATACCTTCCTTAATTATAATCATAGAATCATTTCAATGAAAAGAAGGATTTGGTAATAATTTTTGAGGATTTGGTAATGAAGGCATGGGAAAAACTGAAAGAGTGAAATGTAAAACAGTATACTATATGAGAAAATATTCCGTCAAAAACGTTAATAATGACTCTCTCAGCTCTGTCTGAAGAAAATTTACAAAATTTACAACTGGCAAAGGACAATGAAAACCCTACCTAGTGCATGTTTTAGATGGTTCAATTTTCTGTGTATTCATCAGACTTTGGGAAGATACTTGTCTCAGTACAGTTGTGATATATATATGTCACAAACTCCACTAAATCAACGGACTTTGTGACACACTTCCGAGCGCGATTGTACGTACTACACGGTTTTTACTCTAAACTGGCCAAAAATTCCTATTCTTCCATCTTGAGTGCCGAGTTGTAAAGGGCAAATAACACTAAAATTCGGTGTTGGTCACGAAATGCTACCGTATGTAAAGGATCCAGATCCATACTGTTGTCTTCTTTTTTAACCACTAAACTACGTGAAATAAGCTGCCAAAGGACGACACTGGCCAAAGTAAGAGTAAAAGGAGTATTGTGTAATCTGAATGGTAGGTATAGGGAATAGCTGCCATATGTAATTCCTCCAGTTCGAAATCTCTTTCCTTCACTGAATAAAATCGCCTGACAGTACCCAGAGCAAAATGAACATTCATCTTCTAAAGACAGAGGGGCATTGTTCAGCGGGGAGTGAGTCATAGGAGCCTGAGAGTGTTAATACCTACTGTATGCGACGCCTTGTTTACAGGTTCTCGTCCTCGGCCTGGTGGCGGTGATGTCGGCCACTGCTGCGCCTCAGTTTCAGTCAGGCAGCAGCGAGGTAAAGTGACTCTCGTCCACCTTCCCTCCTCTCTCTCGCTGTCTCTCCCTACCCCTCCTTTCCTTCACCTTCCCTCCATCTTCCCTACCTCCACCACACGTCCTTCTGTCCCTACCGTCTCCTTTCACCAGCCATCAAACCTGCTTCTCATTTCCTCCTCTTTCCCAATACCCCTCCTCCCTAGCTCCACCTTAAACGGCTCCTCCATCCCTTTCACTGATTCTCTCTCTCTCTCTCTCTCTCTCTCTCTCTCTCTCTCTCTCTCTCTTTCTCTCCCCTCACGATTTCCCCATTATCATTTACCCCATTAATCATCAGCACACTTTTTCTAATAAGGTTATAACCCCAAGTCCTTGATGCAACCTGGCTCCCCCGAAGTACAGGGTGGTCCGTAAACAGTGCCGTATCGTATGTGTTGCGGGGACAGCTCGGTTTGCTGGTGTGGGTATGAGTGTGGCAGTGGGAACAGGAAATGACTAAATGATGCATGGCAGACATTGATAAGGCTAATCGAAGCTTCTTGCGTCCGAAAACCCTTAGGGAGTGACTGACTGATCAGGCTGGTTCGAGAGATACTCCCGCGTCTAATCCCCGGAGTGAAAGCGTTAAATCTGAGATCGCGAAGGTGTAGGCAAAATCCCAATTTATTACAAAAATTTTGAAGCACAGGATGAAAAAAAAAAATGTTTGCCCTTCTACCTCGCTCCTAATGGTGTTGTGTAACGTAGAAGGTAGTCTATTTCCTATCTTCACACGTGTTTTCATACTGATACACCTTCGCGTACTCACTTTTAATGATACGTCCTGTAGACCCTTATCATGGAAGCTGGTCCCATCAAGGCATTTCGCTCTCCCCTCCCCTCCCTTCTCCTAAACCAAATTCGCTGCTTCCCTACCTCCCTTCATTCTCCTCTTCCCTTCCTGCCATTCCCTCTCACTCTTCTCTCTCATTCATACTCGAACATATGATTCGCTGCCTCCCTACCTCTCCTCGTCTCATCCCTCCCAACCACCCTTTTCCTCCCTCTTCTGCTCGACCCTTTACTTACACAAGCATCTCTTCTATCCCTGTTCAGTGAAGAGCCAACAATTACTGATAAAATGCAATAGGTACACTACAGCATTATAGGTCCAATAGCCTATCTTATCTTTCTTTTTGAGCATAGCCTGATTGTCAGTGCCCTCACACTTATTAATCTGCCAACTGTTATCTTAGGTTAGTTCTTTCAGTTCAATAAACAATAGTTCTTTCAATCGCATCGTAACGTGCCGTGTCATTTTAAACCTAAAAAGAGTCCAAGTCGGGGCCAAAATGCTGCTGTACCTTCCCAATCGTTTTTACAACTAAGCACTCAAAATAGAGACATGACAATTTTAGGCCAATTACGAGTGAACAGAGTACAAAGAGCTTCCCAAACCTCCCCTACCCTATCTCCCCTCCCCTCCAGGAAGTGCTGCCCTATGACTTCGGTTACGGCGTAAACGTGGTGGAGACTGGTGATGCCAAGGAGCACAAGGAGACGGTCCTGCCCAATGGCAGAACGGAGGGCGAGTACCGATGGCTGCAACCAAATGGACTGTTTAGGTGAGTGCAGGGACTGTGGGAGTGACTATGCGGGGTTGTGAGTGCAATTTTGGTGGTTGTGGGATTGTGAGCGTGGTTGTGATGTTTGTGGGAGATTGTTGTGGCAGTTGTGATGGTTGTGTATGGGGTGGTTTTGGGATTGGTGGGGGTGGTTATGGTAACATGTTTTTTTTTTTTTGTCCGACTCTAGGCATAAGCTTTACAGCCTGCTATCAAGGCCCAGAAGTCCTACATACCATACACCTTTACATGTCACCACTTCGGCGCTAATACCCACTGTCCGTATTGAATACATGCTAGGGCTGTCTCCATACAGGACTGGCCACCAAATGTTTGTTACACCCTCTTGATGGTGGAAGGAAAGTCCTGGAGTAGCTATTTACAGCTTTTAATTGTGGAGCACGGAGACAAGATGCTGCCCAAATAGAAGTTAGCCCTCGACTGGCTGTACATATGTTTCGAGTTGGTTGGTCAAGCCTGGGAACGCTGATGACGTCTGCAGTTCTAGCGGGGGCACACAGTGGGGAGGCATATACTGTATACATATACATAACGGGCATAATACATACATATAACGGGAATGGTACACAGGACTGGTGTATTGGTATTAGCGGGGGTATTTTTACATGTCGGCGGGTCTTCTGGTAGATCAGTAAAGCCTGATTTAATGAAATTGAAATCCTTAGACTGTTCCCTGCCCCAGCGGGGATTTGAACCTGGGTCCGTTTGGACTACAGGCCACCTCTGTACCGATTGAGCTGTGAGTGAAGTTGTGGTGGGCTGAGGGAGCCGTGGTAGTTGTGTAGGAGCTGTGGTTGTAGTGAAGACCGGTGATGCCAAGGAGCACATAGAAACCCTCCATGCACCCAGAAACAGAACAGAAGGGGAGTATCGCCGACTCCTATCTAATGATCTCTTCAGGTGACAGGCGTGGTTTGGGGATGTACAAATTGTTTAATACCTAAATAAAAAAAAACAAGAGTAAGAGCCTGCAAACTTGTCCTTCCCCTCCACCCCCCCAAAAAAAAATAATAATAATAATTAGACAAAAACTTCACAATCAAGTATGTTCGTTTCGAGATGCCTAGCAGTGCGAAAGACCTATTGAGAAGGACAGTTTCAGAGCTGACCAGATGCACATGCAAAAGACTAGGTTAACTCTTGCTTTAGAAAGATGGACAGAAAAGGGGTGAGTGTGTAACCAGTGAGTGCTGCCTGCCCTCTGTAATGGGTGACGAATTGTGAGAATCGAGTTTGTTGACTGTGGGTTCTTTTAATGGCTGAACGTACTTGTGGTTATTGAAACATTCCGTCAGACAACGCTGTTCTGACTAACGCCGGACTTTTCTGACCTGCTGAGGGTGAGCTTTTGAGGTTACAGATTTTAAATATCTTGTTTTCGTCATCCATCACAAGACCCACCCCTTAACCAGAATATTACTATGCTTTCTTTAGTGTTTCCACTGGTTACAGTTAACATAAAACCAGTTATTACTCTGAATAATATCTGTGCTGGAAAACGTGCTTGGGATCGTCTAAGAGAAAGTCGACCCTTAAATGTTCATGCAACAACAAATTAATCATCCTTGCAGATTTTGAATTTCAGGCTCAGTAATTACCAGACATGACCATTGTTGCATGCTGTGAGGTGAATTATAAACACTGGGGGGTCTGGAGGGGTTCTTCCCCCCAGTTAGGGTTTTACGCCCCCCTGCCCTCCATATCATCTGCCGCGCATACGTTGTCATGTACGGATGTTGTTGCTAAAGTCGTCCGTATAAACCGCGACTACTATGAGTCCAGTCAGGGTGGGACGGGGTCCATACCCACCACCTCTAGTGCGCCAGGTATACTGTATATCCGGCCACAGCTGTACAGTACATACAAGTATCTGTGAGGCTGAATACATATTTAGTGGCTGCCGCTGCATACGGATTTCAGTATACGGTAAGACACCTGATCAGTGGTTACCTTTAAACTATCCAGTTTTATTACTACACACACACACACACACACACACACACACACACACACACACACACACACACGGCATTACTAACACGAAAAAAATTAAAGTCTCAGCGGGCATTCTGCTCATAATCAAGCAACGAATTGCATGAAGCTGATGTCCGATTCGAATCTCGAATAGCAAGCAAAACTCAGGCCGAAGACCCGTACCCCCGTCACCCTAAAGTCTACACCCACATCCACCTAGTAAACACTGATTACAGACACTGACGTTATCACCCTCAGGTACTCGTATATAGAATGTACCACTGTTAACCACTTTACGTAGATGATGCATTCTTCCACTAACAAGACTGTTTTGTTTATCTTCCGATACACTTTTCCAAATGGATAAGTTATCCCTTCACGACAAGAGGTCTCCTAAAAGCTGAAGAAATTCGCCTGAAGGTAGCAAAGATAATTCAGTTTTATCAACGGACGAAAGGGGTTAACAGATAAGATTCATAATGGACAAGCCATTGTAAAGGGGCTGCTCCAGTTAAACATACGTGCGATGTAAACAAATGCATTGGTACCACATAGATTTATACTACATCAACTACAGTACTTATAACTGAAGGTAATTGTACGTACATGTATGACCTTCATAATACTAAATATAAAGACACATCATTCATCATCTGGCATAATAAAATGGAATAAATGGCAGAGGCGGGATTTGTCACTTACTCTGACAGATGATAGGCACTTGACTTCGGGGAATCTGAGGCTGAAGTTCTAGAGGAGGAGGAAGTGTGGTGGTGCTGGCACCACCAGGCTCATCATGCTGGCACCACCAGCCTCATCACCAACGGAAGTATGGCGCAGTTTATTTCAATCACAGATATTTCTATCTTCAACCAGCCTATACTAGTTGAAAAGGGGCACAGGGTTCTTGATTTTCAGTCTTATCTACTTCGCCGAACACTTCCCCAGGTTTACAGCAAGTGGCAGAACTGTCCACAGTCACATTGTCTTCCCGTTCAGCACATACGAACTTCATCACAATCTTATGCTTAAAGCAAGACCTCATTCACTACAAAGCTTCGGCTACTATTGTCGCTAAGTCGCATTGTCCTCACTGTAAACTCGTTCAAGTTTAGGCTACGAGGAACGTCCATCACTCTCTTCAATCACGCCTTTGCTCTAAGCATAAACACATTCGGTCTACTGGTAGAGGTGGAAGGCTGGTTTCCGCTCACGGATTCACTTATACTGCTCACAGAAAATACTGCTCAGAAACTCTCTGATAGTCCTTTGCTGTGGACGAGTCACACAAGCTGCAAACGCCTGCTTGGCCAGGGTCATCAAGCACCAGAACAAACGACCAACATCGGAACGAAGCAGACGTACGCAGAGTGAGATGCGCTTTGACCATGACGTAAACATTACGTTACCGCGTGGGTGTTTTGAATGTCGGAATTAGTTTTCCTCCTCCGGCGTCACCTAAACGGTGTTCGTAACAGCGTAGGGGACTACCAGGCTGTAGTGTTGCCTGATCATAATGGGAACTGAAATAGTGCAGACTGGACTGATACAAAACGAGTTTCCACATGCAGCCTTACGGAGGTACTATTTACTCCTACAACCAGAGGACGTCCTTTTATTTTTTTCTTTTTTCCTCCACTTGATCTATAGCTCATTCACTTTAACCTGGCGGAGATTTTCGTCCATTTTGCAGCTTTTCCACGTAGCCTAATGACTAAATAAAACAATTCTACGGCTCAGCATCTCATATATGAAACTTCTACATCATTAGCAGCATCTTACAGTGTCGACCTCTTGCCACAGCTCAATATTCATGATGGGGTGACGGCAATTTCGCGCCTAGTCAAAGTGAACAGAGTATAGAACAGCTTAGTGAGAGTTTTTCGAGCTAGAAGAGTTAAATACAACATTAACTTACCACAAGACGCCGCCACCTGGTTTAAATGAAATACTTAGACCATGTTTACTCCAACCTGGCCAAAAACTTTAATCACTCCATCTTTACTGCTTGACTTGTAGCAAAAGATGAACACTACAATATGATGTTAGCCACGAAGAATCGCTCTAGAAAGGATGTTGGATCTTAGCAATATCTTTTTCAGCCACTGAGTTATAAAAAATTAGCTTTAAAAAAAACGAAAATCCAGGCTAGTTTAGGGTGAAAGGAGTATAGTAGTCACCGTAATGAAGGCTTTAAAAACATGTTAATAATGAAAACACATGGAGGATTATGTTGTAACTGTTGTTGTTGTTGCCCCAGTTCATCTGGAATATGAAACCGGTGGACTGCAGGCTTACGTTGCTTCTCCTACAGTCCACCATCCTCTTTTCAGGGGATAGGGAAGTAACTGAGGGACGTTTGTATAACCAGGCACTTGAGCCGTCCAGTTATACCGGTGCCACCACGTGAAGACGCCCTTCTCCAGCACCCGGTTGACGTCTATCTATCTATCTATTGCCAGACGCCATAATCCCGTAAGGGGTGGCCATTTGACTCTGAGTTATTTGTTTTACAGGGAGGGGCACTAACCCTCCACCAACCCACTTGTTGACACGTAGGGAGCACGTATGGTTTGGTTATATGGTTACCACCCAGCGTTGTAAATGGTTTCTTGGTTTACAGGAAACCATTTGGCTTGTCACTCAATGTAAAGCCACCTGTAAAGGAAAGAAAAGCAATAAGAAGTGACAGGAAAGATGGGAGAAATAGGAACAGAGGAGGGCAGGCTCAGAAAGAGAATGATAAAGGCTAAGGAAGAAGTAGGCAGCACTACATCAAGTGAGTGGTTGACGTCACATACATATAATAATGAACTCTGAATGATGATGTTTTTACTGCTAATTCTTGACATCTTTTCAGAGTTGTTCGTTACTATGTGGAAGGTGACTCTGGTTTCCAAGCCGAGGTGAGTGAGGAGCCGGGCCCTGACGTGTCCAACTACTACAGTAACTCGATGACCCAGGAGAACTCAGCTGGAGCGCCCCTACCCGCGACGTCCATCGGCCTAGCTAAGAGCATCAACACGAACGCTGCAGTCAACACCATCGCCCCCACTCAGAGCTTCAGAACTCAGAAACAGCAGAGCAGAACCGCGTCACAGCAGAGACAAAGCTTCGGTGTCCCCCTTCCCAGGCAGCAGAGTTTTGGCTCCCAGCAGACACAGAGCTTCGGTAGGCAGGAGTCCTCTTTTGGCAATGTCATAGATGGAGGATTTATCGACGGTGGCATCATTGATGGCGGCATTATCGATGGTGGCATCATTGACGGCGGCATTATCGACGGAGGCATCATCAACGACAGCTTTGAAGACGACTCAACCACGGTCTTTGGATAAACGACACATTCCCCCCTCTCTGTCTGTCTATCCATCTATCTATCTATTTATCTGTCTCTCCTGCAGTTTGATTATTATAAGAGTATGTGTTGCGCTTTCTGATTATTTGTTTTACACTTGGGATAACCAACACATAAAGATCAGCTGGAATAAATAACAGCTGCTAACCGTTAACTTATTCGTTCTATTTTCTGTATCGATACTACTTAGCACATCTTAGAAGACACTTGTTGAACTTATTTTTTTTTTTTATATAGCTTTTACTAGCGCTTTTACTACTCTGGCGCCCTCTTGAGCTGAAGAAAACAGCCTGGCAATACCAAATATAAAAAATAACGCCATAGTATTAAAAGAGAGAGAAGTAAACAAGGTGTAGAACAAGTATAACAAGTGCGACGCATCTGCAGTCACACGTGGAACACAATGACTAGTTGTTTTATAAATGTTAACTACCCGTGAACTACAATTGCCTCCAACGTGTAAGCTTAGACAAATATTTCATCAAATATTTCGTTACTTAGCTCAGTAAAAGACATTAGTTGTTACTACTGCTTCATATATGTTGCAAGAATAGCTGAAGCACAGACTTGTTACAAAATTTTGCGAAACTGTGTTGATACTGCCAAATACCTTTGTTAGGCTTCCCTTAAATTATTTAGCTTTTGCGTAGAGAGATGGAGGCAATGTATTTCACTTGTATGCTTTTAGTGCCAATCATGTATATACAGTGTATATCTAAATAATGCATTTATTAGCACCACACTCTGCATTCACACTACATATCTATCACAACTGTTCATTGTATTTCATATTTTACAAAGAACACACAGCCAGTGGGAATATATTTTTGTTATACGACGAATAAAATTTCAGATCCTTATTGCAAAATTGATTTTTTTCCGATGTATACTACCGCTGAAATAAGGCCACCCTAACCCAATTCTTGCATCTTTCACCCCTCTTGAAGGTGTGGCTACGATCCTATGTGGCCTTCATGCATTTTTTTAGTCGGTTTATTTTCGTATGACAAAGACCCTTGACCTATTCCACCCCATTCAATTCTTAACAGAAAAATCTCAAAGCATCTTTCCTGTTACAACCTTGTTTCTGATCGTCAGTATGGGTTCCGTCAGGGACGCTCCACTGGCGATTTTCTTACCTACCTTTCAGAATCCTGGTCATCCTCCTTTCGGGACTTTGGCGAAGGCTTCGCCATTGCACTTGACATCTCAAAGGCTTTCGATTGAGTCTGGCATAAATCTTTAATTTCCAAACTGCCCTCCTACGGTTTCTATCCTTCTTTCTGTGCCTGCATCTCTAACTTCCTTTCTGGTCGTTCTTCTCCTAGACCTGTCAACAGTGGTGTTCCTCAGGGCTCTGTCCTATCACCAACTCTCTTCCTTTTATTCATCAAAGACCTTCTAAGCAGTACATCTAACCCTATGGCACACCTAATGTCTGACTTGGCTCGTATCTCTAATTGGGGTAAAAATAATCTTGTTATTTTTAATGCATCAAAAACTCAGTTCTTACACTTATCAACCCGACAAAATCTTCCTCAGGATTACCCACTAATGTTTAATAATGAACAGTTATGTCCTGCATCATCCTTGAACATGCTTGGGGTTTCATTCTCTCGGGATTTGTCTTGGAAAGAACATATTACATCTCTTGTGAAATCTGCTTCCAAGAGATTAGGTGTGCTAAGCCGATTCCGAACTTTCTTTACCCCTGTACAGTTGTTGACCTTGTACACGGGTTTTATTCGCCCGTGTATGGAGTACAACTCTCATGTGTGGGGAGGCTCCCCACATGCAGCTCTTCTCAATAGGGTGGAGTCAAAGGCTTTTCGTCTCATTAACTCTCCTCCTCTTACTGATTCCCTTCAACCTTTGTCTCTTCGCCGCACTGTTGCATCTTTATCTCTTTTCTATCGCTGCTTCAACGGTCACTGTTCCTCTGAAATGTCTGCTTGCATCCCTCCACCTCTACGACGGGCACGTAGTCCAACTCTCTAATGCAAGAGTTAACCGTTACTCCCAGTCCTTCATTTATGCAACTGGTCAACTCTGGAACTGTCTTCCTCTGTCTGTATTTCCTACTTCCTATGATCTCCAGTCTTTCAAACGCAGTGTGTCCAGGCATCTCGAAATGAACGGATCTTGAATTTGGCTCTCTTTTGTATTGTTTTTGCTTTTTCTTGGAAGGAACAGTATGCGGGCCCGTGGCCTTTGGTTCCTTCTTCCTTGCATATAAAAAAAAAATTGATTGGAGGGTGGAACCTGACTAGATGCCAAGGAGACCCATCATTACCTCATCTAGGGTTCACTGAATTTCATACAGCCACGACCTAGTCTTTGACTTGTGAAAGTAGCCTGATACCGTCAGATGATGACAAACCGTCTATTAGTGGACAGCAGAACTGTGAGCACCCAAGATAGATTTATGAGGCTTTTTTTGTTCAGTGAGAGAACAGGTACTATACGTGAGACTAGTGCTTGCTTTTTTTTTTTCCTATTATTATTGTTCTGCTTAAAGAAAACTGAATAAGAACTTCGCCACGCCCTTATAGGTCAGTCTACAACGTCCTCTTTGCTGGGATTTCTTTTGGCCCTGATAGCCTACTCATCACCACCTCAGAGTGTTCGGACAATTTCCCCACCACCACCCCATCGCCAACCTCTCCATACAGAACTTATAGGAGGTAAATGTGGCCTGCATATTCCAGCAGCCAACACTGTCCTTCACACAATGGTCATCTTCACAGGGCTGGCGGGTGCTGGCGGAGAGACAGGGAGGGGAGTTAAGGCAGACTGCAGAGTACAGGTGTGAGGCGTGGTGCTTGAGGAGGCTGATGGTTTTAAGTGCATTGTATGAAATTCTGTGCCGTCTTTCCTTCGTCGATCTCATGTTGCGGGGAATCGTGTCCACGTTCTTGGAGAGATATGTGAAGACAGAATAGCCTAGACGGTGTTCCTTTATGACCATCCCCTGTCGAGAGGTTGCAGAGAGGTTGCATGGCGCTGGAGGTAGATAGATAGATAGATAGATAGATATACAGAGACGGATAAAGAGAGAGAGAGAGAGAGAGAGAGAGAGAGAGAATAAAAACAAACTAAAAAGAGAGTGAAATTAGAAGACCTTTGAATTACTGTAACCTACAACCCATCAGTCCTTAGGTATAAGCTGGAAATATTACTTCAAAAGAATTTTTACACGATATTTCTTTCGCTTAAAGTCAACCATACAAGGAATGAGTTGTTTGCAAGTGGATAATAATGATAAACTGCATTATTAGTAACTAATTTAATTGGGAATATAAGCCCACACACTGCAAAACCAGTAGATTTGCAATAGTTTTCATATAAATACCAGTGTAATATAATATGCATGAACAAAGTAAGGTAATCATTGCCTTATCACAAGTACAACATCTTTAAATATAATCACCACAGTTACAGCATACTAAGATTAATGTCATCATCTTAGTAAGTCTGTGTAAAGAATACGGAGCTACTTCAAGAAATGGTATGAGTATAAAATGGTATCAACACAAGACTAAATCACAAAGTCTCCGGTTTATGTAAAGAGTAATTTCACAAACTATCATCATCTAATTAGGAACACACTACCACCACTTAAAACATCACCATAAACCTGTAAACATTCGAGTGACCTATATCTATCATGAACCAGCGATTGATATAATACACAGCAATGCCCTTCACTGATGTAAGCTATATGGGGCGGTCCNTGAATGAATGATAAAGAATAAACACTGATAACGCCGCCCAAGCCGTTCCCGCAACACACGGCTGAGTGGAAGAGGAGAGTAATATATGGACCACCCTGTAGCTTAAGATATACTACCTTGAAAAGCTTTACAGAGGGTTGGACTGTGTTGCCTCTTGATGCATACAAAGCCAAATTTAAGTTCTCCTTAGCCTGAGGGTCTGCTGGAGTTAGCAAAGATGGAGTTATTGAGATGGCATTCAGTACAGCACCAGACACACACACACACATTGAAGTATATCGGATTAACCCAAAAACCATTATTAATATAAACTTTTTTCTTCTCAGTTTTACTCGTACACTACCGAATCCCGATGGTCATAGCCTCCCATGCACAGTTCTTCCAATTTGTCATCTATAGTAGTTTTCCTTCATTTCACCTAACAATAGTCCCATTTCTCCTTATTTACCGTAACTCCAATACCAAACACCCACGCTGTTTAGTACACATCCCCCTGTTGTTACAGGTTAAACATTTCAGTCCGTTGATGAATTTTCAGCTTATTCTTTCTACTTTCAGACGGCTTCATTCAGCTTGGGAGAGACAGTATGTTGTTGTTGTTGCTTAAACCTGGTCTGTCTGGCCAAGCAAACCCGTCCATCACAAGTAAACAACTGCTTCTGTGGGGACGTCCTACAGGTACAATACAGTACATACACCATGTAGGGATAACTGATTACAAAGACATCATTAGAGCGAAATGATTAACGTAGCCGGTGATATACAGATTGATCCCTTAGCTGCACTAGAAACTTATGTGGCAGTATCTTGCGTTGCAGGGACGGCTCAGTCGGCTGGTGTGGCCATGGTTGTGACAGTAGGAGTAGAAAATGAATAATGCTGCAGGGTAGATGCAAATAACTCTGAATGTGAAGATGTAATAGGCACAATAAATCGCTAGGGAAAAGGTGGAACGGAGCCTCCAGTCCCAACTAAAAACCGACCTTGTATTCATATAATTTAAACGGAGACCGACTGCCACACCCGTTTGCTTCCACTCGCTCAAAAATTATCACCTTTCCACTTGAATGCTGGTTGTAGGAGTAGATTAGCACAAGAATATGATGCTAGTCACCAAGAAATGCTGTATGAAAAGGCTGTCGATCCACAGTATTATCTTATCCTGTCACTGAGCTGCTGGAAAGAAGCTGCAAAAGGTCGAAAAGTCGAAAATCTGGACCAAGCTTTGGTGAAAGATCTATACTGAAGAGATTACATTGTAGCCTTCTTCATATGTAATTAAATTAGATATATCTTAATCAGATGCAGAAGGGATTTCCCTCCCTCACACACACACACACACACACACACACACAGAAATACAGACACACAGAAATACAGACACACACAGAAATACAGACACACAGACACACACCAACACAGAGAAACGCGCACACACGCACACAGACACACAGAGACGCACACACACCGCTCGCTGGCGCAGTGGTAGCGTTCTCGCTTGCCATCTGGTAGACGGGAGTTCGCGCCTCGCTCAGGTTGCGAAAAGTTTCACTGACGAAGTGGGTGGTTACTGTCCCCCTTGAGCAAGGGTATGGGTGTGTGCGTGTGTGAAGGTCACAGCCTTGCCCATAGATCGGACTATATGAGCTCTCGGCTCCCATCCGGGAGGGTAAAAGCTGACGATCGCTACCATCAAGTGATCCTGACCGACCAGGTGAGTTACACACACACACACACAGACAGACGCACACACACACACACACACAGACAGACGCACACACACAGACGCACACACACACAGACGCGCGCACACACACACACAGACGCACACACATACACACTGACACAAACATACACACGGACACGTACACACGCAGACATACACACAGACAAATGCACACACAGACATACGCACACACACAGACACACACACAGTCTTACGCACACACACACACACACATTTTATGTATGTAGAGTACATATATATATATATATATATACGCACCGAAAATTACCGGCAAGGTAACAGTATAATTAAACTTATTTCAAATATTTCATTTCCACCCCAAACTTTCACACTCATTTTTCCACATGATGAGATAAATCTTAATATATTCGATTGCTCAGTTTAAATCAAAAACATCAAAATGTACCTCTTGACATGTGCATTTCCATAATTACTTTGTTCAAGAAATTTTCCTTGGTTATTTTTTTCTTCCTCCTTGTACTGCTCACACCTCGCCTTCTCACACATTCAGTTGTTAACACCGCCGAAAACGCAGTTAATGTAATCGGGTCCGTTTCTATGTATTTATTTACATGCATATGTACTGTACGAGTATAAGGTTCGACGTAGGGCAGTGTGTCTGAGGGGTTATCACGTTCGACACTCGATAGTGTAAGTCTTCTACGCAGGGGTTGGGAAGGAATCAAGCCTTCACAGTTGGCTACAGTAAGCATCATGAGGGACTTTTTTTTTTTTTTTTTTTTAAGATTTGACCAGTATGAGGCCATATGCACTGGATAATGGATAGCCAAACACAGTGACGGGCATCAACAATATATGGGGCAGGGGATCTACCTTAAAAAATAGGGGGGGGGGAGTGCACCACGCCCCTTACTGGTTACTGCTCAACTTACATAATGCTGGTTACTACTCAACTGACATGACGACAGTGTTTAAGAACACTTTTTAACCAGCAGGGCGAAGGGGAGGGGTTCTAGCTCCTTCATGCCTTACCTATGCACGCCCCTCTTTGAACATACGTTGAGGTTCAAGAGCTGAATTCCCTATATCATGGACATTCCTTTTATTAACTATGTAACTATTCTGTGTATCGCCTTCAAACTCTCTCCTGAATCGCGACTTATAGGGAAGTAAGTTATTGATTTTTTTTTTACGAATGAGATAAAGATATTAATTTATAAAATCGACATATTTTAGAAATTTTCATAAACCACACCGCGGAAGGAAGCTTAGATGGTCAAGAATCATCCTGCGCTTGGCTAGGAGACAATATAACGAACTTACTAACTTGATTCTTGTTCACAGTGTGATGAATCTTGTTGGTAAATTGAAGGCGAATTATTCTGTCATCTCTTTTCTGTCTAACTCTCTAATGCAAGAGTTAATCGTTACTCCCAGTCCTTCATGTATGCAACAGGTCAACTGTCTTCCTTTGTGTATATTTCCTAATGCCTATGGCCTCCAGTCTTTCAAATGCAGTGTGTCCAGGCATCTCGAAAAAACGGGTCTTGAATCCACTCTCAGTTATCTTTTTTTTTTTTCCTTTTCTTGGAGGAAACATCTTGATGGCTTCTGGCCTTTGGTTCCATCTTCCTTGCATTAAAAAAGAAAAAGAAAAGTAGTTACTTTCCCCCAGAACCGCTTTGTCATTAATGATAAAATAAATATTTTCCTCATACTTTTTTCAGAGGCGGTCTTGTCAGGACTCACGGTGGGTCATCCTGAATAGTCTCTTCCCATGGGTCTCTAGTGTAATCTATTGGGGTGGGGTGGGGGGGAGGGCAGACTTCCCCTCCTCCCCCCGGAAACTGAACACTGATAATGGCACATACTGTACATGGTTTGTCGGTCTGGGAAGTGATATGATTTTGGTGCAGATGTATCAAAGGTCCAGGTCAAATTGGGGACCCAGTGTGGCTGTGCTGTCCGTGCGCCGTTCCTAGTTATAGCAAGCCAGCTTCTTGTCCTTCCACACCTCCTGCACTCCAACTCGTACACAGTTAACCTTTTCACCACCTTAGTAACATCCATTTTGTCTGTGTGATCACGAAGGCAATTTGACTACCTCTAAAATGTTTACATTTTGCTCTTGCTCTCTCCAGACGATTAATGTTGCATCAGTCTCCGGAGAGACTTTTCGATATGAAAGTGTGAAATTGCAGACAGTCTAAACCCCTTCTCCAGGTGTTTTTCTAAGCTGAATGGGGCTGTGTTTTGCTAACTAGAGCAAAATGCAAAGGATGTCCTCAGGTATATATATTCGGAGTTAACAAAAAAGACTTCATCCGCTAAACTGATGATGATGATTTAGATTTGCCTCCCCATTGGGAGGACACGGACAAAAACAAAAGCCCGTCAGAGAACAGCTGTACAAAGATTTAGGGTTACAGGTTAACGTGGGGGAGGGTAGGTAGCCACAACCCCCAAAATCACAGAGGCAGGTGCCCGAGCAATAGTTTCTGCAGCCAAACGATAGTCGTCATCCCTGAGAAGCTGCTCACCAAGGCCACGCCGAAGACAATATGTTGCAGGACAGTCAATTACGGCAACGTCGGAGGTGAAATAAGTGAAAAGGAAGGCCAGCAGAAGTAGAATTTAGGAAGGAATGAAGAAAGGCTGGGTAAACGGGCAGCACAGCTCTATGGGAAGATAGCTATAATAGGTCATTTGAGAAAGAAGCAGGAAGTTTTTGGCGAGAGAGAGAGAGAGAGAGAGAGAGAGAGATGGCTAATTCAGCAGTTACTTCAACAAACAAGAGATGAGCCTATGGCACACCTAATGTCTGACTTGGCTCGTACCTCTGACTGGGGTAAAAATAATTTTGTTGTTTTTAATGCATCAAAGACTCAGTTATTACACCTATCAAACCAACTAAATCTTCCGCAGGAATACCCACTCATGTTTAATAATGTCCAGCTCCGTCCTGCATCATCCTTGAACATGCTTGGGGTTTCATTCACTCGGGATTTATCTTGGAAAGAACATATTACAGCTCTTGTGAAATCTGCTTCCAAGAGACTAGGTGTGCTAAGCCGACTCCGAACCTTCTTTACCCCCAGTTGCATCCCCGCTACAGGGCCGCGGCACGGACGCGTGTCGGCCGGGCAGGACAGGCCGTAAGTCGTCCGACTCCTGTAGTCGTTCTCCCCAGAGTGGCGCTGCAGTATTGGCCATAAGCCGTACTGAGTACGAGGCAGGATCGGCCACAGTCCGTCCCTCTGCTACTAGTCCTCTCAGCTCCCTGGTACGGGCCATTAGCCGTACCAGAGCTACAACCTCCTGCGCCCCTATGACGTTGGCCACTAGTCACGTCGGGCCAGAGGTAGGGCAGGCCATTAGCCGCACTGAAGCTGTTGTCCCCTGGGCCACCCAGACGTCGGCCATTAGTCACGTCAGGCCAGAGGCAGAGCAGGACACTAGCCGCATTGAAGCTGATGTCCTCTGTGCTACCACGACGTTGGCCACTAGTCACGTCAGGTCGGATGTAAAGCAGGCCACAGTCCGCTTCTCTCCTACAGGAGGACCTGCAGCCAGAGAGGACCCCTCCCCCGAGCCGTGGCAAGGCCTCACCCGAGGCCTTGGTTCCCTGCAACTCTACCAGGGTGAACAGCGGCCGAAGCAGAGTCCCTGCAGACCCCGCAGCCGACGTCAGGCCCTGTCTACCACTCTCCCGGCCCGAGGTTCCCGTGTGACGACCCTGTCGGTGACACCGCCCTCTAGCCGCTGCCGCAGTCCAGCCGTCCCAGGTTCCAGTGCCCTGGGTCCCCAGTTGCCCCGGGAGTTGCCCCGAACACCAGGGCGCGACTTACCTGTGGGCGAGGCCTCCCTGAGTCTCTCCCAGACTCGACGACAGGCCCGTCTTCTGGCTCTCTTCGGGCCGAGCCCCTAGTCCCATGACTACGTGTGGGGCCCTGTCCAGGGGCGCGCCACTCTGCCCTTCCTCCGGACGGAGGAATCAACCTAGGGCCCACCAGTGGTAACAAAGTGAGTGGACTTTACATATGTGTGGGCTCTTTCGACGCAGATATTTGTGTGCATTAACTTATGCCATACGAGTGATCCCCTACAGTGTATTCTCGAGTTAAGTGACCAGGAACCCAGAGTATAAGATTGGACGAGCCTGATGGCTAAACGTGGCCTGACTAATATCCCGAGTAGAGTCCCGCGTCCCCCCCTCCCCCAGTGAACGAAATGCCTTTGTGACCAGCAGAACATTAATATTGTGTCGGTTGTGCCATTCCCTTGTTATTTACACTCTCCCTCCTCAACCCACAGGCACGCGAGTGAAACACGTCAGTGACCAACAGAAGGAGTACATGTTATTTCCATCGTGCCTCCCCTTTGTGCATTAAATCTCCACCCACCCCCGTGTCCAGGCACGTTAGTCAGGGTATGCCAGAATATCGCCGTACCCCTGCCAGTGATCACTACGGGCAGACTCTACTTGAGATAGACTTCCGGCCAACAGGTGTCTGTGACACAGGTGTTACCGTAACTCATATAGTGCCGTCCAGTTTGGGAATTTATAGTAGATTCATTCCTGTGTCTTAAATTATAAGTGTATTGTATGTGTAATAAGTGTTGGGTAAATAGTATACTTCTACCAGTCGGTATAGTGACAGACTCCACTAAGTGTTAACCCATCCCCGACCAACCCAGTTTGTAATATATTTGTTGATGTACTATTGTCCTTGGGAAGATACCTGGAATACATGTGTGTAATACTTACTGCCTTGTTTTTGTGTCCAGTCCTACTCTTTAGAGTTACCAACCCGGTCTAGAATAGGGACCCGCGTGTGTGTGTGTGAAAGATTCGTCACACGAGTGTGACACGGGCTCAGGGTGGAGAGCCCGTAAGAGAAATGAGCTTCAAATACAAGGGGGCGCCCTCTGCATGGCGACAGAGGACGCTGGCACACACGCCCTGTCTTCTGCTGGCTCAGTGGTGGTGTGTGTAGGGACCCGCTTTAGCCTGCGTATTTGATGGCGAGAAACGACCCATAAATACATAACAGTGACAGTCTGTCTAAACTTGGCCATAAGCTCAGAAGGATTAGGAATTTTCAGCTGAAAAAACGCACTATACATTTCTTTACATAGCTAGCACGTGACAGGATGTGCGTGTGATAATTTGATAACCTACCGGGTGTACTAGTTCCATAATTTTCATTTGATGGCGACTTTCATTAGTCATTTTATATATTGGTTTATACTGTTCTATGGGAATAATATAAGCGGAAGAGTAACTCAGCGTTGATAAGAGCGAAGTTGGTATGCTTCACATTTTTTATACGAAACCTCAGTCAGTATGAACCGTCAATGAAAAAAATCATGACATTTAAACAAATGTAGTATGACTGTAATGTACTATGAATTTAACTATTATGAAAACTAAAAGAATCGTGAACGGAAACGAACGCCACGGCAATGACGACAGAAGCAGCACGTCGCCACGAGTGTCAACAAAGCAAGAGCTGAGAGTGATATTTGTATAATTCTTTACTGCTTCAGCTTTCTGTCATGCTACTCCGACTGGGAATATTTATTTCTCTGCTATACTTAGCTTCGTGCACATTATCCAAGAGTGACAAAAAGAAAAAGAACGAGAATAGCAAGGTAAGTGTGTAGCCACGTCCTTAATAATAATACACAGTGCCTCACCGGTGTCGTATGCACGGAGAGACTAATGCAGGAAGTTACCGTTCTCTTCACTATTTAGCCAAAAGTAATCTAACCTAACCAAACCTAGACAAGCCTAACCAAACCTTAACCAAGATCAACTTAAATAAACCTAAACGAACCTTAATTCACGAAATGACTGATTTCCACAGTCTGCCTGTAACACATACACACATTATATATATATATATATATATATATATATATATATATTAACTAAAAGAAAATAAACTGCTGAGGTTTAGGACAGATATACAAGGGAAAAAGAGACAGCAAAAAGAATGTAGATAAAAATGTCCCTTTTAGTCACCTCTTACGACAAGCAGGGAATACTGGGGAAGTATAGAATACAGGATGTGTCAGAGTGTACTGCTAGAGGAAGAAGAGGCAGAGGTAGGCTGAGGGAGCCCTGGTTGAGGACAATGAAAAGAGAAGCAGGGGAGGCTGCCAGAGATTGAGCAGTGGAGAGCTGCCATTAGGTGACCAAGGCCAACACATGCAAGCATGTTGGAGCCTTTATTAACATTAAATGAAACAAAACATAAATTTGGTTCCCACTTGGCACGTTCATTTTCATATAAGTTATGTTCTCTAACATCTGTTTGGTTGGTATGATTCCCATAAATACCGGTACCCCTAATTGTGGTGGAGCCACATAACACAACCAGGCACATAAAACCATCACAAAACAACCAATATACAGTATACCAGACCCTCTTCGACAGCATTCCATCTCCAGATACTCCAACACTATCAGTGAAGAAATTTTACACACAGGGCAATACAGCATCTTGATTAGAACACTGTACTACCAGTATAAGTTCTGCCTGCTCTCAGTATCCACTCATCAAGGGTATTGTGGGTATGCTTAGATCAGGACATCACCCAGCCAATCATTAGCTACCTAGCTTAGATTTGGGTGGGCTGGAATCACAAATGACTGGCACACACAACCTAACACTCATAATGGAGCACTTCACAGCACATGCCATACTGAGACAACGTCAGCAGTGTAGGGAACCTGTAGGGTGTCCCCACTGGGGCAGTGGCTTGATTTCCTGTGGCTCTTGGGTCTGCTGGTCTAGGCTTGACCAGATTAGAACAGCAACAACAGTGACCCTTTATCATGGTACCATGGTTTGGACTGAAGGATGTCAAGAAAACAAAAAATATCCATTGAAAAAATGTCAGTAGCATGTGAATGCCTTCTGTATAGCTAGCTATTCATCTATTATTTTATTTATTGTTTGTATAATAATATATAATTTGAGTTTATTATATGTTTAATTTTCATGTCCTGACTGGGTACTAACTTGATAGTTTGTTCTCTAGTAGTTTTGCCATGCCTAATGATTCACTGTGCATACCTCACTGTCATACTGCATATATGTCTATGGCTGTAGCTGAACCAAGCCACTTACATTAATTCTGAACAGTCATGTATATTTCTCACATTGTTGCTTGGGTTTATCCGTGCTTCCTTTTTCAGGAGTAGGCTAGTTACTGTATTGAATGAGAAAAGTACAGTAAACTACAAGATCCTTTACTTTTTCTGAAAAAGTCAAATGCGAAGGAAATACAAAATGACAAGAACTTCAGCTGCATATTTTGCATGTTCAGTACAATAAATATACTGTATATCTCAGTTTATATGGAACATAAATCACCAGTAGAATAGTGGTGTATATGAAGAGGCACCAAAATCATGCTTTATAATTTCAGTATGATCACATACAAGCTTTTATCCGTATTGCACCAGTCCTGTGGAGCCCCTTCTTTCTTGGCATCCTGTCTCTCCCCACCACGTCAGGAAGCCTCACTGTCACCGCACTTCACTCCCCACCCAGCCACTGTTACCACACTGACTGACAGAGGATGCTGTGTAGGGTGCCACCTAGTTGGTTCAAAGCTTTACAATGAATGATATCCTTTGAGGTGGAGCCAGGATCCTAAGGACCTGAATTGTGAAAGAGCATGGTGCTGATAAGTTCCCCCAGTATATATCTTATATTTTCCTTTTCCTTTCTTTCTGGACCCTGCCCCATCCCACCATTACTAGTAGGAAAAGAGGCGGGATGATGATGATAAATTAGATACAGTTCTGCATTATCCCATTCATTTTAAGTTTCTTTTTTACATTCTTTTGGTCCCTTAGGTCCACTGTAATGTACAAAAAAATTGCCTATTAAAGCTCCATTACTATAGGGATTCTGTTTTCATCTGACAACTAAGCTAGTCTTAAGCTTATATAGCAAGCCATGGTTGCCTGAAATTTGACGAGCCTTAGGTATGAGGTAACTGGTTGAATCAGCACTCCACTCTGACAGTGCTTGGGTGCCAACCAAGCTGAAATGGGTTAGGGCTCTTTGTTAGGTTAGAGTAAATGTGCCATACCTATAAAGCTTACTTGCCAGTTTTCTCCAGTTTTACAATACCAGTTTTATGAAAAATGTGATAATTTGGAACACATCACTGACATATAGTGAGAACTTCTGTCTATCTATGTATTGCCAGACACCTTAATCCCATATGGGGTGGCCACAAACAAATCGCCTCCATGTTGCCCTGTCCCTGCCATTTCACTGCCCTGCTCTCTCAAATACCTCTCCGCTTCATCCTTCCATCTCATACTTGGCCTCCCCCTGCCTCTCCCTCCCCCCCCACCTCACTCACATTCAGTCTCCTCGTCAGTCTTTCACTCCCCATCCTTTCCATATGGCCAATCCACCTCAGTGTATTTCTCCTAATGTTTTCTGTCACATCCACTTCCACACCATAATGCTCTTTCACTTCCCATTTGTCATTCTGTCTCACCATGTGACTCCACATGCTTCTCTCAGATAACTCATTTCCACTGCTCTCACTCTTGACTTGTGCCCCTCCAACAAGGTTCAAGCTTCACTTCCATATGTTAGAGTTGGCATTATAATACAGTACTATCTTGCAGCAACTTTTTTTTACTTCTGTGCTCATCTCCCTGTTTCTTATCACTGCTTTCAAGGAACCAGCAACCTTTCTTCCTTTCTGTACCCTTTCAAACATTTCACCCTCTAAACTTCCATCCATACTCATCACACTACCTAAGTACTGTACTTAAATGCACTCACACTTTCCATTTCCTCCTCATCCAGCCTCACTGTGCATTCAGTGACTTCATTTTTCTTGAAGACCATAACTTTACTCTTCCCTTCATTCACCTTTAGATTCTCTTTTCTTACACACACCCCCAAGCTCATTCACTAAACCTTGCAGCTCCTCTTCGTCTTCAGGTAACAACACATTATCATCTGCAAACAACAGTACAGGGAGTTTCAAAACACTTCCCTTTCATTAGGACCACTCCAATATCCACTGCCCTACCTTGAATCTCTTTTATAACCTCATCCATATACAGATTGAACATCCATGGAGACATGACACATCCCTGTTTCAATCCAGCCTTCAAATTGAAAAATTCACTCAGTTCACTGTGCACACACACTGCATCCTTAGCACCCTCATACATACTCTTCACGGTACTCTATATACAGTATTCTTAATACTTCCACGTTTCTTGTCTATCCACCTTGTCATATCTATCTATCTATCTATTGCCAGACACCATAATCCCGTAAGGGGTGGCCATTTGACTTTGAGTTATTTTTTTTTACGGGGAGGGGCACTAACCCTCCACCAACCCACTTGTTGACACGTAGGGAGCACGTATGGTTTGGTTATATGGTTACCACCCAGCGTTGTAAATGGTTTCTTGGCTTACAGGAAACCATTTGGCTTGTCACTCAATGTAATGCCACCTGTAAAGGAAAGAAAAGCAGTAAGAAGTGACAGGATATATAGGAGAAATAGAAAGAAAGGAGGGCAGGCACAGAAAAAGAATGATAAAGGCTAAGGAAGAAGTAGGCAGCACTACATCAAGTGAGTGGATGATGGTTGCCACCACCTACCACTATACTTGCCATATGCTTTCTCCAAATCCATGAAGGCTGCATACAGTGTTCTTCCCTTCTCTAGAAACTTTTCCACTGAAGACCTGAGAATGAATTTTTGATGTGCAGAATCCCTTCCCTTCCTAAAACCTCCCATTTCTTCTCCAACTAATTCCTGTTATTTCCCTAACTCTGTCAATATGTATCCTACCATATACTTTTCCTCTTACACTAAGAAGACAAATGCCCCTATGATTACAACTCGCTTCATTTTCCCGTTTTCCTTTGTACAAGTGACAACTTAATCTGTTGTATTATTATGTAAACCAGAACAATTTCCAACAGCTGCTAAAAGGTGTTTGTTGTTGACTAACCTGGGTCTGTCTGGTTGAGCAGACCCATCTACCACAGATAAACAATTGCTTTTGTGGGGTCATCCTACAGGTACAGTACACTGTGTAGGGATATGGCATTCCCTTGTGGTAGACAGTGGCTCACCTGTGTTGGATCAGGGTCCTTCTCATGGTGAGGGCTTGGCTCTTGAGTGGATGCCACAGCTGCTCTAGCCAGAGTGCACAGCACCGCCATGTGTTGGCTCCTCATCAGCACCACTGTTGGGAAGTAAATATTGTAGCTGGTTTGGCACTTGGTTTAGCATCCAATCCATAGAATACATCAGCTGCTGTATGAACAACCTCAATATGGGGATTTCTTAAAGATTAAACATGACATTTGATTGACTAAAAAGTGTGACAGAGTGCATTGCCCTTGTTTGACAGTCAGAGTCAGGGGTAGTGGACAAGACAGTGCATGAACGTGGCCTGGTGACTGAGCGACCAAAGTGGAAGGAGGTGGTGGAGAATCATGCTGCTTACAGTCGTGACACATCACACCGCAACGTGCACCACATGACCCTGGCTTATGTCACACCAGTGAGTTTAGACCATTCTTATTATGTACATCAGTGTATAAAAATGTAAGAGATAACTGGCTACATTGCATCCTACCATTATCATTTACTCGTTCACTCTGAGACTGTATTTTAAAAAAATATTATTATTATTCATACAACCACTGGATGGCACTAATCAGCTTAGGTCCCAATGAAACGTGTTACATTGAAGGACAGTAGTCTTAGCAGTAGAAGATGCAGTCCTAGGCTCATCTGAAATGTGAACCCAGTAGATAGTAGGCTGAAGATGCCTTTCCCTTGCTGTGCACCATCCTCCTTTTGGGGGACAGGCAGTTGGGCTGCCCATTTATATCAAAGCCACTCCATAAAGTCATCCCTCTCCAGCACCTTGAAGGGGAGTGATTGGATTAAAGATGATGATGATACTGTATCAGAACATGGAAAGGTAAGAGGAAAGTATGAAAGCTGTCTGCTGGTGAAAGGTATTTGGATTAAAGTCAAAAGTAGATTATAAAGATAGTGAAAATGTTTCAGTTGAGTTTTTAAATTGTTCAGATGAGCATAAGCTAATGGGGATGGGTTTTAGCAGGTGTTAATCCATGTGTATTGCAGTTAGAGTGAAATTAACTCCCTTTTTCTGTGCCTGCCCTCCTTTCTTCCTATTTCTCCCATATTTCGTCACTTCTTACTGCTTTTCTTTCCTTTACAGGTGGCATTACATTGAGTGACAAGCCAAATGGTTTCCTGTAAGCCAAGAAACCATTTACAACGCTGGGTGGTAACCATATAACCAAACCATACGTGCTCCCTACGTGTCAACAAGTGGATTGGTGGAGGGTTAGTGCCCCTCCCCGTAAAATAAATAACTCAAAGTCAAATGGCCACCCCTTACGGGATTATGGTGTCTGGCAATAGATAGATAGATAGATAGTTGTAAGTCACAGTAAATTTAGCCTTTGGTACCAAAATAAAAACTATTTATGGGTTAATGAAGGTTATCTCTAGTGGTAACTCCTCATGTTCAGAAAGTCTTTCCCAAACAGAATGAAATAGTTTGGAGACAGCAGGAACAAAGTATAATTTTGTATACAACATTGGAGTGATTTTGTTTTTGAGTGTTGATGAGTAACTATGAAGGATAAGCAACTGTTTCTATGTCAGGAGAGATCAACTTTCTGTTTGTATGTCATGGGTGCATTGTTACAACTTGGAAACAGATTTTTTTACATATGTCAAGGATCAGGTGTATGAAAAAAAAAAATGTGCTCTGCAGCTGTTGATCATTGTTGACACTTCAGTTATACCTCAGATCTCTCACTTCAGCTGTTGTTTTCCAACACCCTTACTACTGCAATTGACTAGTCATGAGTGCAGTGCAGTATAGTTTGTGACCATCATATCCTTACTGAATTTAGCCTCAGCTTATATCCCTCTTTCAACAGTGGAACAACCATGGATATGATGTGGTCAAAATGCTTGGTGGGAAGTTCACACACGTATCACCAGTGTGGCTGCAGGTGCGGAGGGAGGTGGGGGGTGGCTTCACCATGCATGGGGAACATGATATTGACCAGGGCTGGCTGAGGGAGGTCAGGAAGGCTGGAGTTAGTTCTGATGTAAAAAGTGAGTATTAGCCTATGGTATTTGTAGCACTAACAAAGTCCAGTACTGTATATAGCAGAGTACGACCAAGATTTTGCCTACATACCTGTATATACAGTACAAGACATACCATATATTATTTTTCATAGGTAATATTGGTGTTTAAGAAAGGCAGTTCACTGAGTAGCACTTGTATAACTGGATGGATGTGTGTGTGTTTTTTTTTTTATGTGTCCAACTCTGGGCAAAGGCTTCAGGGCCTATTTCTTGGGGGCAGTAGCCTATCCCAAGGCCCAGTAGTCCTCCTACACCTCCACATTTTTTTTTTTTTTATGCAAGGAAGAAGGAACCAAAGGCCACAGGCCTGCATACTGTTCCTTCCAAGAAAAAGCAAAAACAATACAAAAGAGAGCCAAATTCAAGATCCGTTCAATTCGAGATGCCTGGACACACTGCGTTTGAAAGACTGGAGATCATAGGAAGTAGGAAATACAGACAGAGGAAGACAGTTCCAGAGTTGACCAGTTGCATAAATGAAGGACTGGGAGTAACGGTTAACTCTTGCATTAGAGAGTTGGACAGAAAAGGGATGAGAGTTTGTTGGTAGACGGGTACTACGTCACCACTTTGGCACTAATACCCACCATCTATATTGAATACATGCTAGGGCTCTCATACAGGACTGGTGTACTGGTACTAGCGGGGGTACTTTTACAACATGTCGGCGGGTCATCTGGTAGATCAGGAAAGTCTGCTTTTTCATGAAATTCAAATCCTTAAACTGTTCCCTGCCCCAGCCGGGATTCGAACCTGGTCCATCAGGACTGCAGGCCGCCTCTCTACCGATCCAGCCACCGCCTGTTTGTATAAACATCCCTCATCTCCCTTCCTATCTCTTTAGGTGGATAGTGGACCAGTGCAGGTTCACATGCAGATGAATCTAGGGCCACAACTACTACAGTAGAGATACAGTAATCCCTCCAATATCCGTTGTAATAGAGCCAAAGGCATGTCCGAATATTGGTTTTGTCCGGATATTGGTCCTGAAGCTCCAGCACTGGTTTTTCATGACCCTAACCTAACCTAACCTAAATCAGAAAACTACCTTCCTACCTCCCTAGTGGACATGTATAGCACTTATTTAGGTCCCTTTTCACATAAATAATGCACACATAGCATGAATTTATTGAATTTTAACCAAAAAATGATGATTTAGAGGTGAGTGAGTCATAGGAGCTCAGAACTTGCCAGCATAGTATAAGTAAGTATCGGATATGGAAATCATCTTTTCTCACATTTTATGCACTAAATTATTGGATACAAAGCATCAAATACAGTAAATGATGTTAATTGCTACCATAAAAATGGTTAGGTTAGGTTAGGTTTGGTTAGGTTAGGTTAGGTTAGGTTAGGTTAGCTTAGGTTATGACCGGACATGAAATTCACTGCTTCAACCTTTTTCATAGCTGGTGCACTTAATAACCATGCATGAAAGAATTAAATTAAAAGCAGGAAATGATGATTAACACAATGTTAGGTTAGGACCGGACATGAAATTCTCTGCTTCAACCTTTTTTCTAGCTGTTTTACTGAAGAACCATGCATGGAAAAATTAAATAGCAAGCAGGAAATTATGATTAACATTTTTGGTAATTTTTTAACACATGTACAGCATGATGAAAACAGGTTAGGCATGAAAATCTTTATGGTAACCATAGGTTAGGTTAGGTTAGGACCGGACATGAAATTAACTGCTTCAACCTTTTTTCTAGCTGTTTTACTTAAGAACCATGCATGGAAAAATTAAATTGCAAGCAGGAAATTATAATTAACATTTAGGGTAATTTCTTAACACATGTACAGCATGATGAAAACAGGTTAGGCATGAAAATCTTTATGGTAACCATAGGTTTGGTTAGGTTAGACCGGACATGAAATTCACATCTTCCACCTTTTTTCTAGCTGTTTTACTTAAGAACCATGCATGGAAAAATTAAATTGCAAGCAGGAAATTATGATTAACATTTAGGGTAATTTCTTAACACATTAACAGATTGATGAAAACAGGTTAGGCATGAAAATCTTTATGGTAACCATAGGTTAGGTTAGGTTAGGTTAAGACTGGACATGAAATTCACATCTTCCACCTTTTTTCTAGCTGTTTTACTTAAGAACCATGCATGGGAAAATTAAATTGCAAGCAGGAAATTATGATTAACATTTTTGGTAATCTTTTAACACATTTACAGCATGATGAAAACAGGTTAGGCATGAAGTTAGGGTACTTACGAACAAGAAGCTGCCCTCTGATGTAATAACCCACTCTGTCATCTCAGACTCTGACAGGAAGACCTTGCACCTGACACACCTTTCCAATTGAGAATCACCAGCACTTATCACCAACACTTTACACAATGTTTTTTTTTTTTTTTAAACTGGAGTCACATCACTTCACTGCACTGTACATAACAGTAAATTCCATCATCACACACATGATGAAGAAGGTGAAGAGCAGTATCAAGCACTGTAGGAGGTAGGGTATCACCGCAAAAGCAATCAGTATGGCCGCCATTGTCGGAGGTGTTCATGAGTCAGTAACTGAGTGGCTAATGGCTACCGACAGACAGACGCCACGAGTGTAAACAGAGCGGATCGGCGCGGGCGGGAAATTCAAATTGACACGGTCCCAAAAAATCGGAAATTTTTCATTTTTTTTTCCGAATTTTTTTGGCATTTTGGGGGTTGGGCAGCCCAGAATATCCGAATAGTGAGTATATCCGAGTATTGGACGTCCGAATATTAGAGGGATTACTGTAGTTTCATTCTTACATGGATCAAATTTTTTTCACATGACAGTTACATAGCAAGCTGCATGGGGTCCTGCAGCATTTTGGTCATCTCCCTGACATCAAGGTCCCATGTCAGGACCCCATTCCCATAGTTTTCTTGGATTGCACACAGGAGCTTTCTCCCATTGTAGATGTATACAGTGCTCTGCATAGTTGCTCCCACACATTCTTTCCAAGTGTTTAAACCACCTCAGTCTATGTGGTCTGTCAAAAAAGAAACTGAACGTTTTAAACTGCACAACAACTAGGCAGCACAGTGTACTCGCAGTGGGAGCACTGTTTTTTTTTTTTTTTCGTTTTTCGTTTTTGAAGGCTCCAACATGCTTGCATGTGTCGGCCTTGGCCACCTAATGGCGGCTCTCCACGCTGCTCGATCTCTGGCAGACTCCCTATTCAGTCCCTTAACCCTTAAGTCACATTTAATGACCTCGTCCCATGTCTTTTTCGGTCTACCCCTCCCAACCCCTCCCACAATATTAACACTTCTCACCCTCTGTACCCAATTATCATCCCCCATCCTCTCCACATGTCCAAACCACCTCAGCCTACCTCTCCTCATCACAACACCAATACACTCCAGTCCCATCCTACCTCTCAACTCTTCTATCGTAAACCCAGCCCCCCCAGGCCTTGCATGCAGGGACGCACTGCACATCCACCTAATCATTGTCATTTCTGTACATTTAAACCTGCGAATATCCTCTTCCTTTACTGCCCAGGTCTCACTACCATACAGCATCACACTCCTAACACATGCTGCATACAAAAACCCATTAGGACGTAAGGAGAGTCCTCTCATTGTCAGGAGAGGCAACAGCTCCCTGAACTTCTTCCAACCACTTCTCACTCTATCAACCGAGCTAACTCCAGCCCCACCTCCGGCACATAACATGTCTCCCAGATAACAAAACTCCTCCACACACTTAAGAGACTCACCTGCAAGTTCAACCCTCTCACACCTAACAATCTCCACCTGCTCTCCCCGACACACCGCACACATGAAATCAGCATTATCTCGCAGTCTACCTCTAATACCACTACATCTCTTGTGCACCCATCTATCACAAACACTGCACAAGATGGAATTACTTCCCACACCCATGTGGCAAACTGCACATGGCCACTCTCTCTCTCCTCTGATTGTACCGCCACCAACCTTAGATATCATCACTTTTGTTTTATCTGCATTTACCCTTAAGCCCTTGTACCCCATACCATCTCTCCACTTCTTAAATTTTTCCTCAACCTCCCCTTCATTCTCAGCAGTCAGCACCAAATCATCAGCATACATCTCCCATGGGAGTCCATGTCTGAAGTCGCGTGAGAGAGCTTCAAGCACCATGATAAACAACAAGGGACTCAAAACTGACCCCTGATGCACACCAACATTCACGGGAAACTCATCACTCAAAACTCCATTCACTCTTACCTGGGTGCGAGCACCCATGTACATGACCATAACCACCCTAACCAGCCACTATTCCAACCCCAGCT
>JAGKTI010006553.1:0-19223 GCA_018397915.1 Birgus latro
GGAGCATGTGGAGTCACATGGAGAGACAGACTAAGAAATGAGGAAGTGAAGGAGCATTGTGGTGTGGTTGAGGACGTGATGGGAAGCGTTAGGAGAAACACGTTAAGGTGCTTTGGGCATGTGGAGAGGATGGAGAGTGAAAGACTGACGAGGAGAGTGTATGTGAGTGAGGTGGAGGGGGCGAGAGGGAGGGGAAGGCCGAGGATGAGATGGAGGGATGGCGTGGAGAGGTATATGAGAGAGGGGGGTGTGAGTTGGGAGTGTGGTAGTGAAATGGCAGGGGACAGAGTGACATGGAGGCGATTTGTTTGTGGCCACCCCGTGCGGGATTGAGGCGTCTGGCAATAGATAGATAGATAGATAGATACAGAATGTGGTGAAAGTTTTTGGCATATCAGATAGAGCCAGGATTCTAGGGGCTTCAATGATGAGTGAATGGAAGTGTGGCCCATTGGATTGGGCATACTTAGGCTGTCTGGATGTTGCTACTGCTCACCCTGCCCTAGGGTGGGAAAGGATCCGGATGATGATGATGATGATGATGATGATGATGATGATGATGATGATGACAATGATGTTTAGTGTTTAATTTTAATCTTTTACTCAGGGTACCTGTTACAGTCCCCCTGTCTTTCTTTCCTTCATTCTTTCCTCTTCCTTCTGCCTGTGGGTGACTATACACTGAGTGACAAGCTAAATGGTTTCCTGTACACCAGGAAACCATTTAGTATATTTAGTATGCTGGGTGGTAACCATATAACCAGATTTTGGCACCTGGTGGTTTAGTGGGTAATTACGGTGCTCCAATCGGATATGGTAGGATTATAATATATAAATAATAGCTAGAAGCATAGAGGCTGAGTCAGGCAGATACAGTAGGAAACGACACAGTAGGAAACAGCTTCGCATCTCTCACCGTGAGAAGCTGACGAGAGGAAAACATACAGGAAGGAATCACCAAACTGAAAGTAGAAGGAGAGGTCTATAAAGATGCGGCAATGCAAGCTGAAATAATGAACAAATGTTTCCAATCGGTTTTTACTATTGAAGGGGAGTTTGTGGAGGGGGAGGGAGTGACTAGGTATGTAGTGATAAAAGATATAAAAGTGGAAGTGCAGGAAATGTACAAATTACTGGAAACTCAAGATGTAAGGAAAGCCCCAGGACCGGATGGAATTTCAAATTGGGTACTGAAGGAATGCAGAGAACAACTGGCAGATAAGATTCACAGTTTAATTGTGTGTTTGCTGGAAGAAGGGAAAGTGCCTCGGGAATGGAAGAGAGCAAATGTGGTACCATTTTGCAAGGGAGGAAACAAGGAAGAAACCCTGAACTATAGACCAGTGTCCCTAACCAGCATGGTTGCAAAAATTGTGCGAGAAGATTCTGAAAGACAGATGGATAAAATATCTGGAAGAGATGAATATTTTGACTGAAAGTCAGTTTGGATTCAGAAGCGGAAGGTCATGTGTTTCCAACTCATTGAGCTTTTACTCAAGAGCGATTGATGTGCTACAGGAGAGAGACGGGTGGGTGGAGTGTGTGTTTAGATTTGGAGAAGGCCTTTGACAAGGTACCCCATAAGAGACTAATGTGGAAATTAGAGATCATAGGAGGACTGAAGGGTAACCTCCTGGAATGGATGAGAGACTTTTTGAGAGAGACAAATGAGGACAGTAATAAAGGACAGGATGTCTGGATGGAGAGAAGTAACAAGTGGTGTCCCACAGGGCTTGGTGTTGGCGCCAGTAATGTTCCTGATTTACGTAAATGATATGGTAGATGGAGTGAACAGTTATGCAAGTTTGTTTGCTGATGATGCAAAGATCTTGAAGAAGGTAGAGGTTGAAGGGGACTGTAAAATGCTGCAGGAGGATCTGGATAGGATACTTGTTTGGAGCCGGATGTGGGAAATGAAATTCAGCGCAAAAAAATGTAAAATATTGGAAATGGGTAAAAGCACCAAGAGACCATCACTGAATTATATGTTGGGTAATGAACCAATCACAAAAGTGAGAGAAGAGAAAGATTTAGGAGTACTGGTCCAGGATAGTTTGTCACCTGAAAACACATTAACAAGATAGTTAGAGAGACATATAAACTCTTGACCAATATAAGAGTGGCATTTCATTACATGAATGAAGAGATGATGAAAAAATTGATAGTGGCCATGATCCGCTCCAGGTTAGAATATGCAGCAGTAGTGTGGTCCCCACACAAAAAGAAAGATATAAACAAGATTGAGAGAATACAAAGAACAGCAACTAAGATGATCCCCAGTCTGGCAGATCTGTCATACAGTGAGAGGCTAGAAAGGCTGGATTTGCCTTCCTTAGAGGAAAGGAGAGAGAGGGGTGACATGATTGCAGTGTTCAGGACCATGATAGGAGTAGATAAAATTGACAGAGAAGATCTGTTTGTATGGGATAAGAGAGCAGCAAGAGGACATGGACTGAAACTGAAGAAGCCACGCTGCTTGAAGGACATCAAGAAATATAGTTTTCTGTATAGATGCATAGACTTGTGGAATTGACTGGACAAAGAGATCATCCAATCTAAAAACTTAAACGAGTTTAAAGCAATATTTGACTTACTGAGAAAAAGTGACGGGACCCCACAAGCATAGCTCATTTCCTGTATATCGCAATTAGGTAAATACAGGTTTCTAGAACTTTCGACAACTGTATAAGCCATGTGACACTTGCCGTCTTGATCAATAAAGGACGGGACCTAGATCAGAATTAGGAGAGAGATTGAGGAGAGAGGAACTTGAGTTAGGAGGGAGAAGAAGGAGTTACAAGAGAAGAGGCACGGTAGGAAAGGCAGGAACAGAGCTCTCGGAGTTAGCAAACATAAAACAGCTCTCACCTCAGTACTGCTCATGTGATATACTGTATTCCTGAAATGCAGAGCATCAATACGTGGCGAAATACTGAAGCTCCCCATCAACGTTACCCGGGTGAGACACCCTCCCCAGGAGGAGATACCCAGGGAGCGGAAATGAGCTGCGCAGGCTCCGTATAAGATGGGCACACCTGCATTTCTCCAGCACGCCCCTCTCGTGCTCAGGTAGCTCGCCGCAGAGGTTACAGTCACAGTAAATTACATCTCCGCCAGACCAGCCATCGCCAGGTTCAAGGTGTGGCTAATTCTCTAGCCCCAGACAGCACCCTGGAGACTGGGGGGAGGAAACGGACACCAGCCACCATCGCTCTAACTCCACAAAAGGAGGTCAAGTGATGGCCACCTTGCCGCACTCACTCACACCAGGTGACGGCTACCTTGCTGCACACTGGGAGGAGACGGACACCAGCCACCCTTGCTCTAACTCCACAAAAGGAGGTCAGGCGACAGCCACCTTGCCGCACACGGGGAGGAGACGGACACCAACCGCCCTCACTCTAATTCCACAAAAGGAGGAAGGGCGACAGGCACCTTGTCGCACCTACTCACACCTGGTGACGGCCACCTTGCCGCTCACGGGGAGGAGACGGACATCAGCCGCCCTTGCTCTAACTCCACAAAAGGAGGAAAGGTGACAGCCACCTTGCTGCACCTAGGAGACGGCCACCTTGCCGCTCCACCAAAAGAACAACAAGAAAGGGTAATAGCAAGTGCCCTCCATCTCTCTCCCCACAGAGACACCCTCCCCCTTGACCAGCAGTTGGAGGAGGCCTGGCAAGGACCCCTGGTGTCTTGAGTTCTAGCTCTCTCCCTTGACTCCTGGCGGCCCCAACCCCTGTTGGACTCCTCACTGAGCTGCCGCAGCCTACACCTGACGGAGGCTCAGCACCATGACCGCAGCCCAAGGACCAGCCGAGGCATCCCCAGGACCCCGGGGCGTGACCTTCCTAGCCCCACGCAACAACCTCCTATCCGGTAGGGTAAGCACAGGCAAATGCACCTACTCTCCCTGTTCGAGGCCAGCCCCTAGGCCCGAGCCTCCGTACTCCTGTGGAAGGGCACCCCCCCTCTCTACCATGGCCCTCTGACCACTCCTGGACGAGACATCGACAGGACGGCTTTCGCCAGCCCCGACGATCCCAGGGCCACTCGACGCAGGCCGCTGGCCTGGGCCCTCCAGTACCACCGGGCCTCACTCTACAGCAAGCCCCAGTCACACTCCTGTCGCCAAGTCCTCCGGCCCTGTCTATCTGTGTATGACATTATTTTCTTGTAAAATGTACCATGTATATTGTAACAGTGTTGTAATTTGTGGTAATATACGTGTAAGGCTGTTGCCCTGAGTTTTATGCCCTGTTTCTACTGAATGCCTAAAAAGAGCCCAACCCGGTCTAGAAAGAGAACCTCGCTCCAGGCTCCGTGTCTAAGGGATGAGAAGTCGCACCCTTACACACACAGCATAACAATCCCCTTGAAGAAAAATAAAACTTCAATCAACCACAGACTCATCTCTAACTTTCCCATCACTGATCACAAGGGAACTGAGGTTATCTTACAGATCTACTACAGCTCGGAGTCTGCTACAACCCAATACAAAACAAGATCAACATATTATTTTTTAATAACAAAATAACCTTCCCTATAGAATTACAGCCCTCGGCTACGTCTGCTTACATTTGTGCCCAGTGGTAATAACGAACCCACTAAGTCTACTTACATTGGTGGTCAGCGGTAACAACGAACCCACTACGTTCACTTACATCAGCGTATTATTTGATGGCAAGCGGTAAAAATGAACTGAGTACGATAAACTACACGTGACAAGTTTATACGCAACTTAACTTCGTCCCTAATCGCGCCTAACCACCTCAACCACAACTCCACAATTCCACGATTACAAGAAACAATAGCAACAATAAACTACGTCTATTGACATCTCTACAAGCCTACAAGTTAACCTTATTATTTGGTGGCTGCGAACGAATGGACCAATGCCAACAAGCCTACAAATCTACAAGCAACAAGTGAGTATACAGTAAGAAGAACGAGTTACAGTGGAGGAAAAAACAACCAAACAAAGAAGCGAGAGAACTTATGTACCACGCCTACAACGCTACAGTTAATTTCTACATAAGCAGACGATACAGTAGCCAAGATCAGCTTCAGTTCTACAGTTGATTCTGCATTATCAAGATACAAAACAAACAATTCTCCAATTTGTACGATGAACCACCGAACTACAGTTATCAAGATTGCTATGCAACAAGCAAATAAAGCGAAAGACTTACAACTCACAACCCCAACCTCTCTCCAACCTCCACCTGACCCCACTCTCTCCCCAACCACCCTCCATCTCCTTTACCACGCTGACGCAGAGGTGATGAGATCAAGACGAGGCAGCAAACCAGAGCCCTCACTCACCACCCACCTCACTCATCATTATTCATCATTACTCATTTACTCACCACAGCTGCCAGAGTGACAAGTCGCTGTCCTAGCGTTTTGCTGAGGAGCTGAGATCACCACCATATCACGTCAATCAACCCGTGACTGACAACAGCACTCACCACTACTCACACCGTTCCCATCACGATAAAAAATTAGTGAGTTACACAGTTATTTCATTTTCAATACACAGTGATAGACACAGTGGTAGACAAAACCTTCTGCACAGACATATAAAACAAGCTTTATAGTTACAATTTACATACAGATACCTACTTCAATTATTTACATTATCTCAGTCACTAAGTGCTTGTGCCAACAATAACAATTATATACTGTATATATTCATTCATTTACTATACCATTAATTTATTCCCGACAAGTGCTACCATTTATACATACACTCAATCCTCAGCTATCACGCCTAATTGGTGCTGCTATATCTGCGCTATAGCTGAAAACGTGGTAGCCGAATTGAAGAACTTATGTTAATAAATCAAATTGGTGATATGACCTCAATATTTACCCCTAAGATACCCTTTTTGTACCACATAATAACATATATTGGTCTAAAAATGTGCATGCAAATTAGAAATGTACTATCTATCTATTGCCAGTTGCCATAATCCTGTAAGGGGTGGCCATTTGTCTTCAGTTGTTTGTTTTACGGGGAGGGTTAATAAAAAACAGAACTTACTATCCCTTTTGATGGCCATTTAGCATCACGCATATTTCGCCAGGAATAAGTTTCGGTGCCCATTTTAAAAAAATGCAGTGTGAAACTATTTTTGAAAGCCATTAGTCATCAGCAATAAAGAGAAAAAAAAAAATCTATAAAGAAGTCGTGAGCAAGGACTGATGGTTTCGGGACAATTCGCCGTCAAGTCAAATTCTCCGTCACAACAATAACAAGACAGTTCGCCTTCATTAATGAAGACAGTTATGGGTGATCTATCTATCTATCTGTCTATTGCCAGACGCCATAATCCCATAAGGGGCGGCCATTTGACTTTGAGTTATTTGTTTTACGGGGAGGGTTAATAAAAAACAGAACTTACTGTCCCTTTTGATGGCCGTCTAGCATCACACACATTTCGCCAGGAATAAGTTTCAGTGCCCATAAAAAAAAAATGCATTGTGAAACTATTTTTGAAAGCCATTAGTCATCAACAATAAAGGAAAAAAAATAAAAGCTATAAAGATGGTTTTGGGACAATTCGCTGTCATTAACCCGTCATGTCCCGACCGATTTCCAACCTATGATACCCCAAAATCCCGAGCATTTTTGGATTTTTTTTTTTATTGGCTCAAACCTTCGCTTTTGGTGAGAAACATCGAAAATTCATAGAGAAATCGCGATCCTGTGCTTAAAAATGTTGATACAGGTGTCATGCAACCTTACGTTTTCCTTCTTTGTCAGAAAGAAAACGAACTATGGAAAGGTTAACTAATTCAAGCCTCTTTCAGTTACGTATTTATTTATGTATTTGGTACGAATTTATGTGTAGTAACAGACTATATTGGTTTTCACACATTTATATAGGCAATAGAAGCATTGTTCAGTCACCAAACACATCCACATATGGCAGCTTCCTTTATAACATTATCACCTCATCACTTTTGTTCGTTTCTTGCTCTTGCTTCTTTATTTCTTTGTCCTCCACCTCAGGAATCACTTTCACTGTGAATTTCGTCATTGGAGAGACCATGGGGCAACATACCTTTACTGATCAGCTTACTGCTAACAGGTGAATTGCCCAGTGTGGGGGGGAGGGGGGATTAGGTGGGGCCAGGCAGTATCTCCACTTGACAGCAGATAGAGGAAGGTCTCCCACATATGCCTACCAAAAATCACCCATGAAACATGAAAATTGTGCAAATTATGACCCTTGCAATTGCGCGATGTACCCATACGTCGATGGGTGTAGCTGTGACAAAACATTGCGACGTACCCATATGTCGATGGGATTCGTCGGGTTAATGAAGACAGCTATGGATGATCTATCTGTCAATTGCCAGACGCCATAATCTCATAAGGGGTGGCCATTAGACTTTGAGTTATTTGGCCATTGTAATATCACAAAAAAGGTTATTGTTCTCACCATCACTGTTCGTGGTCTGAGGACGAGCACTTGAAAAGCTTGGCGGGCTGGGCAGTGAGGAAGACTGTCGGGTGGCCAGTCTGTGCTCGGCTGGCGCTGACGTCACGCGACCAATCACCAAGTGAATCTTTTGTTGGCTGGGAGGAGCGCTGGAGCCCGGCCTTTTTTAAATTTTTTAACACTTCTGGTGCGTGATAGCAGGCATTTAGTGCGCGATAAAGGTATTTGGGTAGTTTTTTATACAGGTGAAATAGCGATAAAATGCTATAGTGGAACCCGCGATAGCCGAGGGTTGAGTGTACATAAAATACCTGTTTTGTTATTAGAACTAAGCAACAATCAGTCTTCAAGTGATAACAAAATATATCATCACATTAACCGAGTGAACGATTTAAAAGAAAAGTAATAATCAGTTATTAATTAAAAACTATCTAGTGTGCCCAGACATATTATATTACAAGGAAAAGCAAGAAAAGAACAGAAAAAACAAAATGGCAACCACAAATGACATTAGCAAGAATGAACATTTTCTTTCACACAACTGTGATGACAAAGACTTTCACACAGTGCTGACACATGCACTATACAGTGGGGCCTCTTGGATAGCGACCTTATTAGTCCGCCAAAATGGCCACTATCCATGAAATCGCTATCTGAGAGGCAAACTTCTTACCTAAAAAAATTAATACAGTCCTGGACTCCTTCAACTATACCCCTAGCTTCCTCCATTACCCATCAGTATCACGTCATATTTCTTCAGTAGTGTAATAAGATAAACCTATACTACATATTCAAAAAATTATCTTTTTCTATTCCTCCATGCAGTATTGTTTCTTTGGCTTGCCATGCATGTATTGCCTGGCCTTTTCGGTCACTTTTACATTACCAGCACTTCCTGTTTTTTCCCTGGGCCACCACCATCACTTGGGCCAGCCCCTGAAGTTGAAGCCATGATATTAGAACACTTAGTAGCCAGACAATAAATGGAAGGTCACAAAAAACTTTAAACAATGGCAAGACTGTGACAAGTTGAATGAATGCTCGTGGATAAACAAACAACCTTCTACTTCTTCTTGGGGTGACTGCGGGGAGGTTCACCTTCCACCCATCAGTATCACCTAGATACCGGCATTCTCCCAAGAGAAAAGTAAAGGTAAAGGAAATTTAAAACTGTGGAATTTATAGGAGAGAGATAGTTGGAGATTAGTTATAAGAAAAGCTTAAGATACGTACTTTCACTCCACATGGGTCAGTGAACTGAATGACGATAGATTCGCACTCACTATCAGTGTTACCAGGGTCCGACCTTGGCAACTCTGCCCACCTGCTCGCTGTGTGTTAAATGCCTAGCAGATTTACGCTAACCGTGCAGCATTAATCGCTTTGAGATAGTTTCATTCCTGTCGCTATCCATGGATTCGCTACTTAAAAAAACACTATCTGAGGGGCTCCACAGTACATAGATACAAACGAATAACAAGTGAGTGTATATAGTTAATGTTGTATATAATGTATATATTTTAATATAAAATAACAAAATATGTGGTTATATAATATCATAATACAGTACATAAACTTAGTCTTAAAAAGGGGTCTCAATGATTAGCCAGCAATTATACAACCTCAGACACCACTGAAAAAATGAACACAAATGATGAAAACAAAATTAATATAAAAATAAATTATGATTCCATAAAAAGAAACAAAAGTAGGTGCAACTGTTGCTATATATATGTATACGTATGAACTCTTTCTATAAGTGAAACAATGAGCATAGTTATTGTTCTCCGAGAGCCTGTTACAAGGCGTATCATCATCATCAACGATCGCAGCATGACTGGATTAGGGGACTGATAATAATGGTTGTGTAATATTACTATAGCAAGTGTTATAGATGACTTATTCATAATACAGTTGATTGCTGTACCATACTATTTTATTAATACTACGAGTATTGTAATTATATGCATGTGCACATATTTATGTCACAACTTACATTGTATCATACAGTATAATTGTACAGTACTACAATACTACTGCAGTTACTACAATTCCTAGAATATTAGTGCAGTTACTACAATTCCTAGAATATTAGTGCAGTTACTACTATACCACTTCAGTTACTACAATTCCTATAATATTAGTGCAGTTCCTACAATACTGCTGCAGTTACTACAATTCCTAGAATATTAGTGCAGTTACAACAATATTGCTGCAATTACTACAATATTAACTACAAACGCTAACATTAATACAGTTATGTAAATTACAATATTGTATCAGTTAAATAATACAATTACATATGTAATACTGTAATAACACTCATACAATGTAATTACAATGTTCCTTCAATTCTGTTGTTACCAGAATTATGTATCTCCCTTACTCATCATACAAGTTGAGTATAATATTAGGTATTACTCAGGGCATAGCACCATGTGTATTGTAATGACCTAGTAATTTTACCATTGCATAAGTATATGTGTATGTCTGCTGTACATGCACATTTGTGCTACTCTGTCACTACTCAGTTATATGTAACAATTAAATTGTATTATGTTTATAGAATATTGTTATACATTGTTATTTTACAAAACCATGTATCACTAGATGTAATTTTTGCAAGCTGCCGAAGGTTCTCCAGCGGACGTGACCGAGCGATGTTAGGAATATAAAATATAAATAATAGCTAGAAGCATAGAGTCTAAGTTAGGCAGATACAGTAGGAAACGACACAGCAGGAAACAGCTTCGCATCCCTCACTGTGGGAAGCTGACGAGGAAAACATACATTCATACTTACATACACACAGATTTCTAGAACTTTCAACATCTGTATAAGCCACGTGACACTAGCCATCCTGCACAGTAGAGGACGAGACCTAGATCAGAATTAGGAGAGGGATCGGGGAGAGAGGAACTTGAGTTAGGAGGGAGAAGAAGGGGTTTACGAGAGAAGAGGTACGGTAGGAAAGGCAGGAACAGAGCGCGCAGAGTTAGCAAGCATAAAACAGCTCTCGCCTCAGTACTGCTCGCGTGATATATTCCCATGAAGAAAAATAAAACTACACTCAACCACAGACTCATCTTTAATTTTCCCATCACAGATCGCAAGGGAACTGAGGTTATCTTACAAATCTACTAGCGCGCGTAGTCTACTACAACCCAGTACAAAACAAGATCAACATATTATTTTTTAACGACAAAATAACCTTCTCTATAGAATTACACCCCTCGGCTACGCTAACTTACAGATTGAGCCTGTGTAAGTTTATATCCAAGGGGTGGTTGGGGTTTATTGCTTACGTAATGCCACTCAGGGATGAGTGAAGCTGGTCGGTGTCATCTTAAATATCAGGACCAACTTGCCTAGATCCAGGCTCCTACGCTCATCATGGGGCATCTTAGGGTTGGATGATAGATAGATGGCTGGTAATATTGTAGGAAAGTTTTTAAGATAGAGGGTCAAGGCAGAGAGTACAGTATAGTGATGGCCCGATTATCTGGGTTATATGGTGTGAAGGAATGCGCAGATAGTCCGAAATCCTGATTAATATGATGGAAACAAAATACAAATACTGTTAGTTTTCTTTATTAACCCGTCACGTCCCAACCGATTTCCGACCTCCGATACCCCCCAGTCCCGAGCATTTTCGGATTTTTTTTTTTTTTGGCTCAAACCTTCGCTTTTGGTGAGAAACATCTAAATTTCATAGAAAAATTGCCTTCCTGAGGCTATAAATGGTGCTACAGGTGATGAGTAAGCCTTACATTTTCCCTCTTTCTCAGGGTACCTGGCTAAAGAAAACGAACTATGGAAGGGTTAACTAATTCAAGCCACTTTCAATTACGTATTTATTTATGTATTTGGTACGAATTTATGTGTAGTACAAGACTATATTGGTTTTCACACATTTATATAGGCAATAGAAGCATTGTTCAGTCACCAAACACATCCACATATGGCACCTTCCTTTATGACATTACCACCTCATCACTTCTGTTTGTTTCTTGCTCTGGCTTCTATATTTCTTTGTCCTCCACCTCAGGAATCACTTTCACCGTGAATTTCATCATTAGAGAGACCGTGGGACAACATACCTTTACTGGCCAGGTTACTGCTAACAGGTGAATTGCCCAGTGTGGGAGGGAGGGGGGGTTAGGTGGGGCCAGGCAGTATCCCCACTTGACATCAGGTAGAGGAAGGTCTCCCACATATACCTACCAATAATTACCCATGAAACTTGAAAATTGTGCAAATAATGACCCTTGCAATTGCGCGACGTACCTGTACGTCGATGGGTGTAGCTGTGACAAAACGTTGCGACGACCCATACGTCGATGGGATTCCTTGGGTTAAGCTCTCAATGGCCATGGGTTCAGAAGTTTCTGTACTCTCCTGGTCGGCCCAGGGACCATTTTTCTGAGTTTTAAAATCAATTTCTTTTTCGTACAGCTGTGAAGAGTATTGTCTTGCACACCTAGCAGTGTGTTTTTAAAGCTTACTAAACCCATCCTCTGATTGAGTATGATTCGCGGAAGAATTAATAAAATTACACCACATGTGCCACATGGGAGAAAACATCTGAGATAACGCAACCACTTACTGTTTGGGATGGTAGAGTAGGGTAATACTTCAGTCCCTTCCTGCAATTGTCTGCAGTTATTTATATCTTGCACTAACTTGTGTATTGCTGTGAATAACAGATGAAAGGAGAATATAAGAGAGTATGGATCAGTTGGCTCAAGGATTATGTGGGTAAGATTGAAAGTTGGACTGCAAATGTGGGCGATTGTGTGCGCGTATGTGCCAATGCAAGATCGTGCAAGCGGAGTGAAAGAAGAGTTCTGGACAAATGTGGAAGCAAACATGGAAAGTTTCAAAGGAATGAGAGAGTGTTTTTGATTGGAGATACGATTGGAAAGGTAAGGAATGTGAAGGTGTTTGGAGTAGTTGGTGAGTGTGCTGTGCCTGCAGAGATCGATGAGAATGGCAGTGCTTTAGTGGACCTTTGTTCCGGGAAGGGGTTGATGATAGCTAATACTCTCTTCAGGCAGAAAATGATCCATACGTATAAGTGGTGAGTGATGAGAAGGGAGGGTGGTGAACTGGATAAACGGAAGGCAATATTTGATTACGTGTGTGTGGATGAAAGGATGAGAAGATGTGTAATGGATGTAAAAGTATACACAGGTTGGGGGAGTGGACTTTTGGACCACCACTTGGTGGTGATCAGAATCAAAGTCCAAATGAAATGGAGAAACAGGAGAAGGGAAGGACAGGAGGAAGTAGTTCTTGCAAGGAGGGTGGAGAAGTTACAAGAGGATGGAAAAAAGGCAGAATATAAGAGGGAAGTGGAGGAGTGATTGGGTAAATATAGAGTGGAGCGGATGGGGGACATGGAAGGTGTGTGCAAGATATTCACAGAAGAAATCTGTGCAACACGTGAGGTGGTGTGTGGGGTGGAGAGAAGATGAAAGGGGGTGCAGGGAACAGCATGGTGGACTGAAGAGGTGGGAGAGGCTGTGGCACAAAAGAAGAAAGCATATAGTGAGTGGAGGAGAAACAGGGGTGTCGAACAAGTTGAAAGACTGAAGAAAGAGTTATATGTAGAGAGGAAGAGAGAGGTGAAAAGATTAGTAAGAGAGAGTAAGAAGAGAATGGATGAGGAATTTGGAAGGAATTTGTGTAAAGTGGAGGGAATGTAAAAAAATGATCTGGAAAGAGGTAAAGAGGGTTAGACAGGGTGCCAAAGAAGTTGGTTGGGGAGTCTATCTATCTGTCTATCTATCTATTGCCAGACGCCTTAATCCCGCACGGGGTGGCCACAAACAAATCGCCTCCATCTCACTCTGTCCCCTGCCATTTCACTACCACGCTCCCAACTCACACCCCCATCTCTCATACACCTCTCCACTCCATCCCTCCATCTCATCCTCGGCCTCCCCCTCCCTCTCGCCCCCTCCACCTCACTCACATACACTCTCCTTGTCAGTCTTTCACTCTCCATCCTCTCCACATGCCCAGACCACCTTAACGTGTTTCTCCTAATGCTTCCCATCACGTCCACAACCACACCACAACGCTCCTTCACTTCCTCATTTGTTAGTCTGTCTCTCCATGTGACTCCACATGCTCCTCTCAAATAACTCATTTCCACTGCTCTCACTCTTGACTTCTGTCCTTCCAACAGGGTCCAAGCTTCACTTCCATATGTTAGAGTTGGTATCACAGTACTGTCATGTAACAACTTTTTCACTTCCATGCTCACCTCCCTGTTTCTTGTTACTGCTTTCAACGAACCAGCAACCTTCCTTCCCTGCTGCACCCTTTCGAGCACTTCACCCTCCAGACTTCCATCCTTACTCATCACACTACCCAAGTACTTAAATTCACTCACATTCTCCATATCCTTCCCATCCAATCTCACTGTACATTCACTGGCTTCACTTCTCTCGAAGACCATCACTTTACTCTTCCCTACATTCACCTTTAGATTCCGTTTCTTACACACTCTCTCAAACTCATCTACCAAGCCTTACAACTCCCCTTCGTCTTTGTTCAACAACACAGTATCATCTGCAAACAACAGTACAGGGTGTTTCCAAACACTGCCCTCTCTCACTAGGGCCGCTCCAACATCCACTGACCGACCTTGTATCTCTTTTATAACCCCATCCATATACAGATTGAACAACCATGGAGACATGACACATCCTTGTTTCAATCCAGCCTTCAAATGGAAAGATAAATGAGAAACAGTGAGCAGATGGAGAGAACACTTTAAGGAATTGTTGAACATAGAGAATGAAAGTAATGCAAGTATACGTGGCTGGGAAATGGCAGGGAGAAGGTGGGATGTCAGAAGAGAGGAAGAAGTTAGTAGGATGAAAGTTGTGGATGCCATGAAGAAAGTTAAAATGGGGAAAGCCCCAGGAGTTGGCGAAGAGTGTGGTGAAATGCTGAAGCAAGGGGGAGAGATGATAATAATAGAATGGATGTTGAAGATGTGCAGATTGGTTTGGAAGGAAGATAGAGTCCCGGAGGATTGGAAGTCAGGTATAATTATTCTCCTGTTCAAAGGAAAAGGGGAAAAAGAAGTGTGTGGTAATCATAGGGGCATTTGCCTTCTTTGTGTAATAGGAAAAGTATATTGTAGGATAGTTATTGACAGAGTTAGGGAAGTAACAGAGGAATTAGTTGGAGAAGAACAGGGAGGTCTTAGGGAGGGAAGAGGTTGTGTAGATCAGATATTCATTCTTAGGTCATTAGTGGAAAAGTTTCTATAGAAGGGAGTGAAGTTGTATGCAGCCTTCATGGATTTGGAGAAAGCATATGACAGGGTGGATAGACAAGGATTGTGGAAAGTATGAGAATATATGGAGTAGAGGGGAAAATGCTGAGGGCCGTGAAGAGCATGTATGAAGGTGCTAAGGCTGCAGTGCTTGTGGATGGTGAACTGAGTGAATTTATCTGTTTGAAGGTTGGATTGAAACAAGGATGTGTCATGGCTCCATGGTTGTTCAATCTGTATATGGATGGGGTTATAAAAGAGGTGCAAGGTAGGGCAGTGGATGTTGGAGTGGCCCTAGTGAGAGAGGACAGTGTTTGGAAACTACCAGTGCTGTTGTTTGCAGATGATACTGTGTTACTGAGTGAAAATGAAGGGGAGCTGCAGGGCTTGCTGGATGAGTTTGAAAGAGTGTAAGAAACGGAATCTAAAGGTGAATGTAGGGAGAGTAAAGTGATGGTCTTTGAGAGAAGTCAAGGCAGTGAATGTATGGTGAGGTTGGATGAGGATGAACTGGAAAATGTGAGTGCATTTAAGTACTTGGGTAGTGTGATGAGGATGGGGTTTTAGAGGGTGAAGTGCTTGAAAGGGTACAACAGGGAAGAATGGTTGCTGGTTCCTTGAAAGCAGCGATGAGAAACGGAAGTGAGCATAGAAGTGGATAGCTACTACATGACAATATTGTGATACCAACTCTAAGATATGGTAGCACTTGGGTAGTGTGATGAGTGAGGATGGAGATTTAGAGGATGAAGTGCTTGAAAGGGTACAACAGGGAAGAAAGGTTGCTGGTTCCTTGAAAGCAGCAATGAGAAACAGGGAAGTGAGCATAGAAGTGGATAGCTACTACATGACAATATTGTGATACCAACTCTAACATATGGAAGTGAAGCTTGGACCTTGTAGGGGGACAGAAGTCAAGAGTGAGAGCAGTGGAAGTGAGTTATTTGAGAGGAGCATGTGGAGTCACATGGAGAGACAGACTGACAAATTGAGGAAGTGAAGGAGTGTTGTGGTGTGGATGTGAATGTGATAGGAAGCGTTAGGAGAAACACACTGAGGTGGTTTAGCCGTATGGAGAGTGAGAGACTGATAAGGAGAGTGTATATGAGTGTGGTGGAGGGGGGAGAGGGAGGGGGAGGCCAAGGATGAGGTGGAGGGATGGAGTGGAGAGGTATATGAGAGAGGGGGGTGTGAGCTGGGAGCAGTGCAATGAAATGGCAGGGGACAGGGTAACATGGAGATTTGTTTGTGGCCACCCCTTACGAGATTAAGGCGTCTGGCAATGGAGGGATAGATAGACACCCCTTATGGGATTAAGGCATCTGGCAATAGATAGATATATAGACTAATTTAATGCCACTGACACCAGTACAGTAAGCACTGTTCAATGCTGGCATCTATTAAGGGGTTAATGGAATACATTATTGCTTGTATCAGTAATCTGTCTTTCACACATAGACACAAGAACGAACAAACAAATGAGCTGTAAATGTACGCTTAACATAATTTACAATTCAATTTATATTCCTCCAGTTTGTTTTCTGTATTTTTCTGACAATTTTCAGGGTGCTAAATTACTTTTTCTTGCTGAGAAGTTTCCTCCCTCTTATTATCATCATGTTTCCTAAGCCATACCTACAGTTATTTCCGACACAGTAAAAGAAACTTACTCAGCGTACTCAAAGATGGATTTCATTTCCCCATTTTCCAACTGCAGGTTAGGTTAGGTTTGGTCAGGGTAGGCTTGGTTAGGTTAGGCTAGGTCAGGTTAAATTATTAAGTACAGTTAAGCTAGGTTAGGTTAGGTTTAGCTAAACACATAGGTTAGGACAGTCCCTTCCGCCATTATGCTCATGAATCAAACAAGAGTTGTCACAGCAGAACAGCTGAAAACAATGGGGAAACAGATGTAACGAGAAAAGTTTATTTACCACCCCAGAAATAATCGAGAAAATATAAGAGACAATCAGGAAGAAGGACTGATTTGGTAAGGTGCTTCTACTGCTTATAGTAAGGCATATGTTTAGCAAATGAGCAAACAAGAACATCTCTCTGATGGTGGCTTTCCTTCCTTGACAGCCGCCATAACAAACTCTACCTCGCTACCCTCGTGAGCAGGAGTTGTGAGTGGGGGGTACTCACTTCCGCTTACCCGTGGCTCGCTGGCCAACAACTGGACGCTTGCTGTTTAAATGAGGACTATCGTACAGATGATTTTATGTATTACTATGTCACCATATCCTTCAGTCATGTCCCAGATATGCTGAAATCCAGGTATTCCGAACATGGATATTTGAGCTTTAACTTTAAAACATTATCCAGCTCAGTGCTGCATGGATGACTGATTGGGGGTACTGTGCAGTATCCATCATATCTGCAATATCTAGCATTCTGTAATATATGGTTTGGGGGTTAACTGAATTATGCCAGATAACTGAGAGTTTACCATCCATCCATTCATCCATCATCCAATCCTACGTTGCCCCATGAGGAGCGTAGGAGCCAGGGGCTAGGCAAGTTGGTCCTGATATTTAAGATGAGAGTGACCAGCCTCACTCATCCCTGAGTGGCATTACGTGAGCAATAAACCCCAACCATCCCTTGGACATAAACCTTCACCAGCTCAATCCGAATGGAGCACCGTAATTACGCACTAACCACCAGGCACCAAAATTTGGTTATATGGTTACCACCCAGCATAATAAATGGTTGCCTGGTGTACTGGAAACCATTTGTTTACAACCAGTGATTTATGCATCAGTGCACTTGATTTAAATTGATTTAAATCAGAGTGAAAAAATTGTGATTTAAATCAAAAAGCATTTTTGTAAAAATAAATACCGGTACAGTAAAGATGAAAAAGACAGAGAATGTGATGGATATGTATTGTACAGATGCATCAAGCCTGCTTGGCCTGTACTCTTCCTGTACTGATCTTGATCAAGTCAGGCACCAGTGACTGCCTTTTGTTACAAGGCAAATATTAAAAAATAGAGGAAAGAAGGCTCTCTGATAATAACAATAAATGCTCCAGTTAGGAAAGCCTTTAATGCATCAGGTCTTTTCAAGTTGTATAGCAATTTTGGGGTAATAAATGTATGATACAAAATATTTCATTTAACACTGGTAAAGGCTTAGTACAAAAAAAAAGGTCTTCATAAAAGTGAAAAAATATTTAATTTTAAAAAATCCAGTTAACCCGCCTAGTCCCGACTGGTTTTTTACCCAGCCTACCCCCAGGTCCCGACTGATTTTCGACTTTTTGTTTTTTGGCTGAAACCTTCGTTTTTGCTGAGAAACATCGAAAATTCATAGAGAAATCGTGATCCTGAGGTAAGAAATGTTGATACAGGTGTCACCCAACCTTACGTTTTCCTTCTTTTTCAGGGTACCTGGCTAAAGAAAACGAACTATGGAAGGGTTAACAAATTCAAGACACTTTAAATTACGTATTTATTTCATTTATTTGGTACAAATTTATGTGTAGTACAAGTCTATATTGGTTTTCACACAATAATATAGGCATTTATAAGCATTGTTCACTCACCCAAAACCCCAGTATATGGCACCTTCCTATATGACATTACCACCTCATCACTTCTGTTTGTTTCTACCTCTAGCTTCTTTGTTTCTTTGTCCTACACCTCAGGAATCACTTTCACCGTGAATTTCGTCATTGGAGAGACCGTGGGGCAACATACCTTTACTGGCTAGGTTACTGCTAACAGGTGAATTGCCCAATGTGGGGGGGAGGGGGGGAAGGGGGGGTTAGGTGGGGCCAGGCAGTATCCCCGCTTGACATCAGGTAGAGGAAGGTCTCCCACATATGCCTACCAAAAATCACCTGCGAATGTTGAAAAATGTGCACACAATGGGCCTTGCAATTGAGTGACATATGATGCACGTCGTTGGGTCTGTCCGCAGAAAAAAGTAGCGACGTGCATTGTACGTCGGTTGGACTCAGCAGGTTAATAAAACAATCAATTTAAATTTAAAAATATCATTTTATAAACTACTAAAAAATTTTAAAAAATGCATATATGCTATTTTTTTCCAACCCTGAGTGTGAGTAACCTCCCCTTTACCTAGAAGTGCTAGCCTGTGGTGCACTGCCTTACTCCCATTTCCCATTCACATAATTGTTCTCAATTTTGTAAGTCTGTTTATTTGAACAGTGATATATAATCATTCCTAATGGATGCATTGCAGCAAGTGGGAGGAAAAAAGATCCAGTATGGTACTCTTTTGACAGAATTCCCAAAGGCACAAACAGGGTTGGAAAAAAAAAAATCACAGATTTTAAAAAAAGTCTGATTTGAATAAAAGAAAATCCAATTTAAATATATATACAGTAATCCCTCCAATATCCGACGTAATAGAGCCAAAGGCATGTCCGGATATTGGTCCTGAAGCTCCAGCACTGGTTTTTCATGACCCTAACCTAACCTAACCTAAATCAGAAAACTACATTCCTACCT
>JAGKTI010006553.1:29213-40256 GCA_018397915.1 Birgus latro
GGCGGGTCATCTGGTAGGTTCTCAGTAATTCTCGTAGTTCGGTTACGAGTCAGAGTTGCCAGTTAGCCAGCTATTTGTGAGCAGAGGTACAGTAATCCCTCCACTATCCATTGTAATAGAGCCAAAGGCATGACCATCCGGATAGTGGTCTTCTCCGGAAAGTGCTCCTGAAGCTCCCGCACCGGTCATTCATGACCCTAACCTAACCTAAATCAGAAAACCACCTACCTACCTACCTCTCAACCGGACATGCATAGCACTTATTTAAGTCCCCTTTCACTTGAATTATGGACACAAAGCATGAACTAATTGAATTTTAACCAAAAAATGATCAATTAGAGGTGAGTAAGGCATAGGTGTTCACCACTTGGCAGCACAGTGTAAGTAAGTATCGGACATGGAAATCACTATGAAATTCACCCTTTCTCACATCTTATGCACTAAAATAATGAACACGAAGCATGAATTAATTAGATTTTAACCAAAAAATGATGATTTTGAGGTGAGTAAGGCATAGGTGTTCACAAGTTGGCAGCTTAGTGTAAGTAAGTATCGGACATGGAAATCACTATGAAAATCACCCTTTCTCACATCTTACGCACTAAAATAATGAACACAAAGCATGAATTAATTAAATTTTAACCAAAAAATTATGATTTTGAGGTGAGTAAGGCATAGGTGTTCACCACTTGCCAGCTTAGTGTAAGTAAGTATCGGACATGGAAGTCACTATGAAAATCACCCTTTCTCACATCGTATGCTCTAAAATAATGAACACAAAGCCTGAGTTCGTTCAGTTTTAACCCAAAAATTATGAGTTTGAGGTAAGTAAAGCATAGGTGTTCATCACTTGCCAGCTTAGTTTAAGTATCGGACATGGCAATCACTATGAAAATCATCATTTCTCACATCTTATGCACTAAAATATGAGATACAAAGCATCAGATAAATAAATTGTTACCAGAAAAATGATGATTAAGAGTTATGTATGGCACAGGTGTTCACCATTCTACAGCATGCTGAAAGTAAGTATCGGACATGGAAATCACTGAAAATCACCTTTTTCACAGCTTGTGCACTTTAATACTATAGGTAACAATGCATGACAAAATAAATTGATAACAGGAAATTATGATTTACATTTATGGGAATTTTTTACCACTTTACAGCATGCTGAGAAAAGGTTAGACATGAAAATCATTATGGAAATCACCTGTCACACAGTCTATGCATGAAATTAATGAAATGGGAAGAACAAAGGGATTTTTGATGAAGTTAGGGTACTTACGAGAAGGCTGCCGCCGTCCTGAGGTATAACCTGCTCCGTCCTCCCAGACTGTGATAGTATAAAGGTGCACCTGAGGCACCTGCCGGAATTCATCGATGCAATTCACTAAATCCTTGGCACTTTTGCTGCACTTCACACTCACCAGCACTTCTCGCCAGCACTTCCCACAACTTTTCCCTTCCCATAACAGTAACTGTACCTTGCATCACATCACTTCACTGCACTGCACATCACTGTAAATTCCCATGTAGTCTAGTGGCGAGTCCTTGATGCTTAATCACTGTCAGAGTCTGAGTGGAGCAGCTCGAGGCGGCCTAGGGGCTCGTCGGAGGGACGTGGCGATGGGCTACCCACTGGAGAGGTCTCTAAGGATAGGCTCAAACTCACATCCAGTGGTGACTCCGCCTTGGCCTATGTGTTGGGCTGTGGCTCAGAGCTTGAAGGCCTGTCTTGATGAGGCATTGGTGTGGAGCAAGGGCTGAGCACGGCAGGGTTGACTGGCCTGAAAAAACTGTCAGTGGTTGATTGATGCAAGTAGCGATGATTCTGACGATTAATGATGCGCTGCCTGAAAGCTCGCACTTCCTCCACAAGTCCCAAGGGCCCCATCCCCCTGTCACAGTCTGGGTGTTCTAGGTAGTCCAGGACGAACTCCACATGTTCCCGGAGCGCGCTTAGTTTGGGGATGGCTGGAGTAGTGACATGCTGAGAGTAATCCGCATCATCGTCACTGTCCTCGTCAGAATCTCTTGCTGGGTTCTCGTACCGGCAACAGAAGATGCGATCTCGATATCAGACATGATCTGATACCCAGGATCGCCCTTGTCGTCATCCAACCACTCACGCACTTCGTCCACACCCATATCGTCCCCACCTGCACGAAGCATTGCATGGAAGTCAGCCACCTCGAAACCTAGGAAGTCGTGCACCACATCAGTTCCATGAAGCAGACGAGACCAACCACTTTCTAGAGTCTTGACGGAGACTTCCTTCCATGCACTGGCCCAGTTATAGATGGCAGACTTGAGGTTGTAGCAGTGATGGTTTTCCAAAGTCAGATGCCCTCACGTGTCTTGTCCTTCCCTGCGCTCGTCCTCGTCCTCGAAGACAACCATCACCTCGTCCAAAAACCTTTGTCGATACAGCCTCTTCGTTGCCACAATCACTCCCTGGTCCATTGGTTGGATGTTAGCAGTCGAATTAGGTGGCAAAACCAGGCACCTAATGCGGCCATTCTCAGCCACCAACTCCTTCTCAGACGGATGCGCAGGTGCATTGTCTAGAATTAGGGGGGCCTTTACCTGGCCGTGTGGGATTTTCAGTGTCTCCTTCTGATAATGAATGACCTCTTTGACAAAGTGTTGGTGAAACCAGTCTCTGAAGATCTTGGCTGTGAACCAAGCCTTCAGAGAATGATACCACACGACAGGAAGGATATCCAGTAACCCACGAAGGCACCGAGGCTGCTTTGCTCGACCAACTATAACGGGCTTGAGGCGGCACATGCAGTTAGCATTGGCACATCACAAAGCAGACACCCGGTGCTTGGAGAGCTTGTGGCTAGATATACGCTTCTCCGTCTCCTCAGCGAGAGTGTTTGTGGGCACTGAGCGATAGAATAGTCCAGTTTCATCAGCATTGTAGACTTGACCGAGAGTGAGGCCCTCCCTGCCAATCAAACCCTTCACTTTCTGCCGAAACTCTTCTATTCCCTTCTCGTTGGCATCCAGAGCTTCGCCATGGGCCTTACGATTGGTAAGTCCGTGCCATAACTTGAACGCGAAGAGGCAACCTTCAGATGCCTTGAAGTCTGGGGTGTCGTGTAACCTTGCAAACATCTCGGCAGCAGCTTTCAGCTCTGTTCCATGTACCAACACACCAGCAGCACATTGTTGTCATTACCAGATGAGTGTTGAACGTTCGATGTGCGCATACTTAGGAGTAAACATCATCTTCCTCTCCACGTTCCGTCTGGTTTTCAAAGCGAAGTCAGTCATGTACTGGTGGAGTTTGTCTTGGGACCTCTTGATATTAAACAGAGTAGAGCAAGGGAGGTTGAATTCACGTAGGATGCGTGACGTTGGCCATCCCTCGTCCACCTTCTCCAGTATCTCCCACTTCTTCTCCACAGTCAACACCATTCTCTTCCTCTTCTCAGGCGGCGGGGCCATAATCACAGACACAATGAAGAGGGTGCAGAGGAGCAGCAAGCCCTGCAGGAGGTAGGGGACCACCACAAAAGCAACCACGTGAGCAGCCATGACGAGAGCGTATGAAAGCGTGTTCACAAACCAGCAGCTGAGCGGGAAGTGAGAGGAGAGCAGACAGATGTGAGCGGCGCGATAACACAGCTGGTCGGCATGAGCGGGAAGTTCAAATTGACAGGGTAAAAAAAGGTCGGATTTTTTTTTGGGGGGGGGGGTTCGGCCATCAGCCTACAATGTCCGAACAGTGAAGTAACTGGATAGTGGTCGTCCGAAAAGTAGAGAGATTACTGTATTTTGTAAAGTTATGCATTAGATTTTATTCTCTTTTTTTCTGTATAATGTTTTGTTTACTGAATGTGATTGTTAAATTATGTAATTTTATTTCAGTTTGTATGCTGAGTAATTTAGAGTGTTACATAGTGTAAGAAAACTCTGGGGTATTTTGAATGTCGCCGGGTGGTAACTCTTGCTCCTTCAAGATTGCACTAGAACTTTGGAGAAGCAGGGAAGGCTATATTGGAGGTGGAAGAGCCTGGGGGAATCAGTTTCATTTCAGTTTTAGTTTCAGTGCAGTTCAGTGTCAGTGTGGCCTAGTGAAGATTATATAGCTTTGGTACATGTGAAAACAGTGAAGTGTTGTTGGCAAGCATTAAGTGTAATTATTTGATGAATAAAGACCACAAACTTGAGAAGCCAGTGTTTATTTACCATTCCTGAGTTGATCATGTTGCTGCACACTGAAAGGCTGCCTCTAGAAAGATCATCTCACTGGGCAGCATCCTTCCTATACTGAACTGCTGCTGTTGGAGCCTGTGGCAGTGTGGGATGGGGATGTAACAGTGGTGTCAGGAGTGAGATCGAAAGTGCTGCAGTGAGTCTAATCTTCAACATGGAAGCGGAAGGTATACAGACGAAAAGCCAGGCTATGCAGGACGAGGTGTCATTAGCTGCAGTCATGAAGTTTCTGCAAGCACAAATTGAAAGGCGGAAAGAACTCACTGAACAGCTACAAGCACAAAGTGTATGACTACAAGCACAAAATTAAGGACAGAAAGAAATCAAAGAACAATTCCAAGCGGAGGATGGACAACTAGAGGCACAAAGTGAAGAACAGAAAGAATGATATGAACAGCTTCAAGAGGCATTGCAGGAGAAACAGGAAATTACAACTGAGGATGCAAGGACAGCTACATGCTGTCATGGGGGAAATGAAGGAAGAACAGCAACAGTTTAAGGAGGAAGTAGATACCAAGCTAGAGCAGCAGCAGTATGAGGTAAGCAATAATGTGATGGAGTGCAGACAGCATGTAGACAGCCAGCTGAAGATTAGTGAGGGAATAGTGATAGAATGCAGACATCATGTAGATGACCAGTTGAAGCCATGTACTGTAGATGACCAGTTGAAGCATTTAGATGTCCATCTGAAGATAATTAGTAAGTGAATTGAGATTGTGGAGAAATATTGTGCTGCTAAGCCTGAGATTAGTGTACAGGAAGCATATGAAAAAAATGGACAGTGTATGGTGAATCTTGAAGAATCCTAAGCATCTAAAAGTAGCATTACAGGGTTGAATAATCAGAATGTAGGGGTTTTGAGTCCTGGAGTTAATTTTGATGCTTCAGTTTTTAGGCCCCAAACCAGTGAAGTTCATGGCTATAATAGGGGTACAGTTGAAGAGAAACCTCAGGAATTTGATGGCAAAGTATCTTGGGAAGCTTACTGTGCGCAGTTTGAGTTACTTGCTGATCAGAATGGTTGGGATGATAGGCAGAGGGTAGTGTAGCATGCTACAAGCCTTAGGGATGCCAAAACAGAGATTCTTGGGCAGATGTCAGTGGAGGAGAGGAACAGTTATCAGTCCCTAGTAGAAATACTGGAGCGTTGACATGGGACCATGTACGAGTCTGAGGTTTATAGGGCAAGATTCTGTACCTGTGTACGGGCTCGAGGCAAATCCCTCTAGCAGCTTGCTCTTGACCTGGAGAGTATGACACACAAGGTGTACCCTGGAGCAGCACCTAACCTGTTGGCCATTCTTCTGAGGGACCAGTTCATCGATGCTCATGATAGTGCGGAGTTGAAAGTCCAAGTGAAGCCAGCACAACCCATTAGCATGTAAGAAGCTCTAGCCAGGGCTCTGGGCCCGTACTTATGAAACACTAAGACTGAGTCATAAGGCAAAAGTCTGTCCTAAATTCACAGGAGCGAATCATAAGTTCTTAAGTTCGACCTAAACTGAGTCATAGCTTAAAACACCTCCTGAGTTGGTATAGCGCTTCGGACTTGGCTTATGACTCGATCATAACAGTAAATATGGCCGCCGCACCACAACAACAACAAATTCGCCGCCGCCAACCAAGACGTTTTCGTGAACGGAAAGATGTGCTTAATGAGTTAAGTGATGTAGAACTGGTGAAGAGATATCGTCTGGACCGTGCAGGCATAATTTTTGTGACTGATTTGGTGCGGGAGACCCTAAGAAGACCCACGGCAAGAAGCAAGGCTCTAACACCAGAAATGAAAGTTATTTTAACGTTGCGTTACCTTGCAACTGGAAAAATGCAACTTTGTAGTGGTGATGATTTGGGGCCTTCACAACAAACTGTAAGCAGGGTCATTACCGAAACACTTGAAGCACTTTCAGACAATGATATACTGAGACAGTTTATCAAATTCCCCCTCACTGAACAAGCAACAAACAGGAACAAAGCCAATTTTTTGTCAATTGACGGATTTCCAGGTGTGATTTTTACCAATCTATACTGTACTGCAATATAAATGCAATGCATGTCAAATTCCCTATTTATCTTCAATCAACTGTACTTGCATAACTCATTTATATTTCCCTCAAAATGATGACTTATTCAAAAGCTTCATCCCATCCAATTAGCTGATATGGAAATAACTGCAAGGGATAAATTCAGTGTGTGCATTACAAAATTTAATATTCCTTTCCTGTTCCAGTCATTGCTTCATTATACCTGCTAATTCTTGTTCTGGCATCGGACTGTATGGTTTGCCATCTTTTCTGGCACTCCTTTACATCTCTCTGACATGAAGGGAAGGAGTTGTTGAGGCGGTCAGCAATATTTTTCCAAGCCTCTTGTTTGGCTTTCAATGAGCACCCCGCCGCTGAGAAGTCTCCCTTTAGCACCTGTAAATGCTCAAGATATAACTGTGCCAGCTGGTATGTGGCATCGGGAGTCCAGTTTTGTTTCCTTGATCTTTTTTCGGAGTTCATTCTGCGATGGCCGCGATGATCTTTGTTTACAGGATGGTGTGGTGAGGCAACATGTCCACGTCCACAAAACAAAGTGGTAAATTAATAATTACTCAAACTTGGCATTAATCCATTAACTTTTCCCTGAAAACATTTAAGAAAATATCGTTGTAATTTCAGATTTTTTGTTGCAACTTTTCTATGCTGTTTTCTATTATTTTTCTTCAATTTTCAAAACTCTCAAGTGCTACACAGCACAAACTGCTATCTCAGCAGCTTATGATTTCGACCTAACAAAGTCTCGACTTAGTTATGATTAAGTGCTCCTTAAGTCTCACATTTATGACTTTCACCTAACTATGATGTAGTTTTCATAAGTACGGGCGCTGGAATTTGAGTCCTACATCAGGTTCAGTATGTCCACTTTTCAGGCAGGTCGTAGTGCAGGATTCAAAGCAAGAAAGGGGCGAGTATGTGAAGCGGAAAAACTTGAAGCAAGTAGCTCGTACTGTGAAAAGCCAGGACATAGGAAAGAGGACTGCTGTAAGACTGGAGGAGGTTGCTGGTTCTGCAGGAAGCCGGGACACAAGAAAGAGGATTGTTCCTACCAGCTACACCCCTGCAAAACTGATGTTGGGCCACAAATTACGATTGCCAGTTGATCTGCCACAAATTACGATTGCCAATTGATCTGTTAATGAGAAGACCACCTGGTGAACAGGTGCCTACAGATGCCTCCAGCTATGTGAAGCATCCTCAGGAGAGACTGGCTGAGGCACATCATCAAGTTTGAGAGGCTCTGAAGTTTTCAGAAGTGATGAGTGATGCCAAGGCAAGTGAGGTGAGCTTCAAAGATGGTGACGGAGTTTGGCTAAACCCTCAGCAGAAGAAGGGATAGTCACCAAAACTGCTGAGCCTGTGGGACAGGCACTACACTGTGATGGACCACCTGTCAGACATAGTATACCGGATTTGGGGAGGCAGGAAGTCTTGCCCAAAGGTGGTACATGTGAATCGTCTGTGGTAGTATCACAGGTCAGGACAGTACAGCTGAAACGTCTCCGAGGAATAATGCTCACCCCCAGCCAAGGATGTTTAGGAGGACCAAGGAGCTGAAGTACAAGAGGATGATGACAATTTCCTGAGGGAAGGAGTGAATCAAGAAGAGGACCAAAACCTCCCAGGAGGAGTGGAGTGTGTGGAGGAGCAGGGACAATGTCGTAAGTGGCATAGGGGAAGACCTGATAAGTTGAAGGATTATTTTGTGTATAATTAAATGGTTAGTTCAGATTAAAGATTGTGTTTGTATACACTGTATAGTTTTGTTGGGAGAATGGAGGGACTGGAGAGGGAGTAGTGTTGAGAATCGGGATTTGCTAGTTAGGTAGTAATGAAGGTTCTCAGTTGTGTTTCGGTTATGAATCAGAGTTGCCAGTTAGCTTGCTATTTGTGAGTGGAGGTATTTTGTAAAGTTATGCATTAGATTTTATGCTCTGTTTTCTCTAAAATGTTTTATTTATGTGATTGTTTATTAAATCATGTATTTTATTTCAGTTTGTAAGTCAAATAATTTAGAGTGGTACGTAGTGTAAGAAAACTCTGGGGTATTTTGAATATCTCTGTGTGGCAACTCTTGCTCTTTTGAGATTGCACTAGAACTTTGGAGAACTAACTAGGGAAGGCTGTCTAGAAGGTGGAAGAGCCTAAAGGAGTCAGTTTCATTTCTGTTTTAGTTTCAGTGCAGCCTAGCGAAGATTGTATAGCTCTGGTACTTGTGAAAACACTGAAGTGTATTTGGCAAGCTTTAAGTGTAATTATTGGTGAATAAAGACAGTGAACTTAGTAATTCGGCATTTATTTCCCACACCTGTGCTGAGCTGTGTTGTTGTACAATGAAAGACTGACCGCGAGAGGAGCAACACAGTGGGCAACGTCCTTTCAATACCGAACTACTGCTGTTGGAGCCTGTGGCAGTGTGGGACAGGGATGTAACAGTACTGTATATTAGATGAAAGACTAACAGAGGATGTATTAACAGACATGAAGATTATTGTGAGAATAAGACGAGGAAGACAGCACAAGGTAAATGATGAATGTTGTGTCATGCATGAGAGTGATCTGTTTAGTATGTCAGAAAACGAGTACAGTGAGTTATGACAGAAAGTGAAGTATTTTTGTTTTAGCCATCTTCAGTGAACAGTGGGAACAGTCGTCTGGCATATGTAGATATGGAGGCAGAATAGGAAGTAAAACAAGAAATATTCAACTAATGTAACTTCGCTTTCTTTTTGTTGAGGTTGGTGAAGAGAATGCGGACCCAGTCTTTGGGCTAGTGGGGACTTACAAGATACTTGGAACCATTGTCACCAAACCCATTATGACCTCGCTCATTGCTGTTCTCCTCACGTGCAAGGTTAGTACCAACATGACAGTCTGGTGCATTATCAGACTTTGTTGTAATTGGGAAGTTGCTGATTCCCTCACTACTACTAATGATCTTTAATTTTCCAGGTAATAGTTGGCTGGTTACTACTGACCCGAGATGTACTGTAGTGATAGTGATGTGTGATTATAAGCTTAGTATTTAGCCATCCAGTCATTCACTTTAGGCAGTAAACTCTTTCACAAGTAGAGTACAATAGAACAGAAGTTTTAGCCAAGATTTAGATACTTACAAAATGAGAGGGATTATCATGGACGAAGGGAAGGTTGTGATAACCGACATCTGTAATGCCAGGTATGAGCAGGCATGGGCAAAATAAAGATGAGTTAGTTTATTAATGAATGATGGAAATGACTATCTCTCTATCTGTCTGTTTACCTATCTGTTTCCAGATGCTTCAGTCTCATAAGGGGTGGCCACAAGCAAACCGCCTCCATGTTGTCCTGTCCCCTGCCACTTCACTGTCCCTCCCAGCTCACCCTTCCCCCTCACACACCTCTCCACTCCATCCCTCCATCTCTTCCTTGGCCTCCCCCTCAACTCACTCTCATCCTTCCCCTCCTACTCCCCCCTTCTCCAGGACACTCATGTACACTCCTCATTAGTCTCTGACTCTCCATCCTCTCCACATGGCCAAACCACCTCAGAGTATCTCCTAATGCTTTCTGTCACATCCACATCCACACCACAACACTCCTTCACTTCCTCATATGTCAGTCTCTCTCTCCATGTAACTCAACATACTCCACCCAAATAACTAATTTCCGCTGCTCTCACTCTTGACTTGTGTCCCTCCAACAAGGTTCAAGCTTCACTTCCATATGTTAGAGATGGTATCACAATACTGTCATGCAGCAGCATTTTACTTCCATGCTCACTTCCCTATTTCTCATCAATACATTTCAAGAACCAGCAACCTCTCTTCTTTGTTGTACCCTTTCAAGCACTTCATCCTCCAAACTTCCATCCTTACTCATATCAGTTTAACCCCTTAACCGTGGGTCGTCACTTTCGTGACGGTCAGGTGGAGTGGATCATACCGCGGGCGTCACTTGAGTGACTCTGTGTTATTTTTAATTCCCCCGGGCTTTCAGGTGGAGAGTTGTATCATCTATCAGCACTGCCAATGTCCAACAACAGTCAGAGCTGCTAATGTCATCAGTACTCCCATCCATTGTTGACAATTTAGCCATTTTCCCCCATTCTAGACTCCCCTCCCTACCTTCCCTCCATTACCCTCTCGTGACGTCTGCTCAGCTGCTCTGCGCTACGCAAATCTTCCCTGGATTTTTCCACTAATTTCATCCATTGAAATGAGCTCTATGCCCTATTCTTATGCCAAATAATATATATGCAGTAAAACCTCGATATAACAGACTTCAGTAGACCGGAATTCGCTTTTATCGGACTCGAGGAGCTACCGGACTAAACTCCTATATATCGGAAAAAGTCCGATAAAGCCAGAAAGCAGTCTGGACTGCCTGACAAATTCAGCTATGTTCACCACAATAAGACAAGTAAAAGACATGTTTTTCAGTGCACAGTACAGTATTATTATGCCATTTGATTAATGTAGTGAAGGTATAACACAGTACAATACTGAAATGGTGGTGAAAATCACTGATGCAATCCGGACTAATGTCTGATATATCGGAAAAAGTCTGGATTAGCAAGGGTAAGTCCGGATGTCGCTTTTATCAGAATTTCGAATATTTTGGACTGGCCTGAGCCCCAATTAGTCCATTATAGTGAGGTCTTACTGTATAAAAAAAATAAGGTAATCGATAGTGCCATACACTTGGAATTGGCTAATTATCACGTGGCAACATCCAACAAGCACTCATTCGCTAATTTCCCCCTGCTTTTTCCCCCGTGAAATTTGCC